>JACEGR010002201.1:0-136727 GCA_014170235.1 Listronotus bonariensis | reverse complement strand
ACATTGCAATATGGTTTACAACATAAAATGAAACGTCGTCACTAAAACAACGTCGTAACAAAAACAACGTTGTCACTAAAAACACCCACATATACAAAAAATTACAATTTTTTAAGATTTTCTAAACATCCAGATAGTCCTTTAGATTATAAGGTTCCAAATTTACAAGAAAGTCCCTTAATTGCTTTTTGAACAATCGCTCGTTAGGGGCACTTTTAATTCTAACATCCAGTCTATTAAACAATTTTATACACATGTAGTTATGGGTGGTTTTCTGTTAAAGTTAACCTATGTAATGGGTAGTTAATATTGCGTGTTCTAGTGCTATAATTATGATTAGATTGTATATCAAATTTATCCTGGTTTTTATAAAAAAATACTATAGTTTCATAAATGTACAGACCATAAACAGTAAGTAGTCTCTTAGACTTAAAAACCCCCTAAACGATTGTGCATATGACATTTTATACAAAATTCTTAAAATACGTTTTTGTATAACAAAAAGATCCTGCACTTTTGAATTTCTTCCCCAAAAAATTATTCCATACTTGAGTGTGGCTTCGAAATTTGCAAAATACAGTGTGCGTAAGGCTGTTTCTATTAAATATTTGGATGTTATGCGTAGACAATAACATGTTCTATTTAACTTTTAGCTTAACTCATCAATATGGCATGACCAGTCTAAAAATTGGTCAATATAAATACCCAAAAACTTTGTGTTTTCTTTCACATGTAAAATGTTTTCCATCCAATTCCAATGTTTCGGGTATGTCTTTCCTACTAAGTTTTGTTTTAAAAATAGTGATATTAGTTTTTTCTTCGTTCAATAGAAGTTTATTTTTTGAAACCAAATTTTAGTTTCCTGAAAAACCTTTGATGAGTTAAGAGTTAAATCTGCATCTGCAAATTTGCATCCCTGCTACTAATATATTGGTATCGTCAGCATATTCTGTAAGACTGGAACATTTAATTGACTTGTTCATTTTAAATTCTAAATTTAAATCATTCATAAATATAATAGACAGAATTGGTCCTAATATGCTTCCCTGTGAAATACACACTGTATTCTGCGAAATTTCTGATCTATACAAATAGATATCTTTTTCCAAAACTATTCTTTGCGTTCTATTATCTAGATATGATAAAATCCACTTAAGGGCAGATCCCCTAACACCATATAACTCCAGCTTTTTCCAAAGTAGATTACGATCTAAGCAGTCATAAGCCTTTGAAAGATCTAAAAACATACCCATTGCTATTTTTCCCTCGTCCAAATAATTCAAAATTAATCTAGTAAACTGAAAAATTGCAGTCTAAGTTGATCTTCCCTCAAGGTAACCATGTTGGTTTTTCGAAAAAGACCACATTCCGTCATAAAACCCAATAATCTATCACTAAAACCCAATTCAAACAACTTTGAAAAATCAGGAAGAAGGCTTATGGGTCTATAACTGTCCATACTTTCTGAATCCCCCTTATTTTTAAAAAGTGGTCTCAATTACCGCTAATTTAAGCTGTTTAAGCTTGTTACTGGAATGCACATTTTTATCAGACTTGTGGGAATTTCATCATATCCACTAGCTATGTTTATTTTTAATATTATGGTGCTATATATATATCTATATATATATATAGGTAGTATGATCTTATACATAGATCTATGTATATATTTAATAAGAGTTCTAAATTCTAGGCATAGAGCCTCTTAAATGACAAAATTAAAGTAAACTATTACAGAACCTGGTAGAAACGACTACTATGGCTGGTTACTTTAAAACTTACGGAGTCTCCAGATAAATTGGATGTATCCCGGGTCGCAATGATGATGTTGACACGTGTTTCATCCTTATTAGGAATCATCACAACCGCTGTACATTGCTGACAACTTGACTATGTTTTCTAGTCGCTAAACATAATTCCTGTCGGAACTAAGGAAGTAAGTTCAGCGGCCAGAGCCATCTCGCCAAGCAATTTCAAAACAATCCAGCCAGAGCACTCGTTAGGATTAAAACGGTAAAATATATATATATATATATATATATATATATATATATATATATTTATATATATATATATATATATAAATTGTTGTTTTTTGTTAACTAATTTTTTGGGGAAGCACTCATTAAAAATTGGCAGAAATAAATCCATAAAAACACACTACTGGTTAATTACATTTGCCTTATTTACCTTATACACACTAACCAATCTTGTTGCAATAACATTTTTACAAATTTGTCCTTATTGTGAGAAGAAAAAACTCTTTTATAATGTGGTTTAAATTTGACCCCTTTTTACTTTTAAAAATTACTTTTTGTGCAAGATGATCCGATAGACGCAACTATAAACTTCTAGTGTGGCGATATTTGTAAATATGTTATCTATGCAACTCCCACTTGTGTTAGTTAAACGAGTATTCTCTAAAATTGTAGGATACATGTTAAAGGAACTCATAATTTAAAAAAATATTGTTTTTATTATTGTTATTTTTTAATGGCTCTATATCAAAGTCACCTGCTAAAAGTATTTTTTTCTTTCAACTTATAACTTGCAGTAATAGGTTCTCAATCTTTTTGAAAAATATTTTCATGTCGCCTCCCGGAGGTCTGTAAATTGACACAATAATAAACTGCTCACCTCCCAAACTGCACTCGACACTCGCACAGTCAAAATGTCCACTTAGTGACAGTTTATTAATTCTTGTTCGATGCTTTAACTTTTATGTCTTTTTGCACATAGATTGCTGCCCCCATACCCTAGTTCCCCTTCAAAAGCATGATGCTAGCTTAAAGTTCTTTATAGGTAACATCCCAAGGTGTTCTTTAGTTTTCCAGTGTTCTGTGATGCATAGAAATTTGCAGTCTGACTGCTCTTCTAATAAATGATTTATTCTATCAACAAAATTTCCAATAAACTGAACATTCTGATGAATAATACTGTGACCTACGATATCATTTTGGTCTTGCTGAATGTTCGTTTTGTTTTTGAAAGACGGATTTAATTCACTTCTAAATAAATAATAGTTTAAAAACTAAAAAAACACGCTTTTATATGCATCCGAACTAAAAATTAGAAAATATTTTTCATTACAGAGTTTGTCATTTCAGAGTAAAAGCGTGGGGTACATTTTACTATTTTTTCATAACTTTTCCCTCATAGATATTTGCAAATAGAATAATTATAACATTTAATATATTAAGCACTCCACGCTTTTTATTCTGAAATGACAAACTCTTTGTAATGAAAAATTATTTTCTAATTTTTAGTTCGGATGCATATAAAAGCGTGTTTTTTAGTTTTTAAACTATTATTTATTTTCATTTTTAGTTCGATATATCAATTAGTTTTTAAAATAAATGCTCCAGTTTATTCACTAAAAATTCCTTCGCCATTTTGTCAAGAGACACATAGTCAATTAAAAACGAAGCAAGTGATGAATCAATAATTGCCCTTGCGCGTTCGCCATAATTTAAAAAAAGGAATTTATTTATCCTGGCGGTGCTAATCAGGATAACGGGATACTGTTTTTAAATTATTGCATTGTCATCGGTCCTTGATACTTGTGCAAAGTTTCAAAGAAATTGAATCGCTGGAAGTTGGTAAAAATTAGGCTCAAAGATTCCGTTACATAGATAGATAAATAGATAGATAGATAGATAGATAGATAGATAGATAGATAGATAGATAGATAGATAAGATAGATAGATAGTTACAACCCAAGTTAATAAAAGCGTGTTTAAAAAGTGTTTGGTTCACTGCTTCTGCCACCAAAATCGGTCGATTGTCGAAATGATTCTATGTTTCTTAAATATGCTGGGCACTAAGGATCTCTTGCAGAATGTGTTCTATTAATTAGTTTTTGTCGCTTACAATTGGGGCAATCAAGCGGCGTGTCTTCTGGACATTCTTTACTATCGTGTTCTCTACCACATTTATAGCAGCAAACTGTTCCTTTGCAATACTTAACTACATGGCCAAAGTAACAACATTTTGAAACACATAGCAAGGTTTGTATATTCCTTAGCATAAGCTTTTGTTAAGTTAAAACACAGATTTTCATTTTTTATTAACCATTTGAATATTTCTAGTTCTGTTTGTAGGACCCAATTTTCTTTATTTTTATTCCAACATTCTTTCTTTGTGATGAATTTTATTTTTTTAGTGGCTTCTGTTCCAAATATATCTTTAATTTCAGGGTTATCTTCGACTAGTTCTTGTATAAATTCTTCTGGCGTATATCTCTTTTCTATTCCACTTATCATCAATGTAGGTTCAAATAGATAGTAAAAATCCGATTCCTGATTTGAAACTTTAAAATTAACCAAATGCACTGATATATTAGACCAATTGATGCCAGATTTACTTCATAAATTGTTTATTTCGATTTAGAAATATTGTAGGACTAGAAAAATGGAAGTAAGGACCTTCCTTTTATTTTTTGGCCTTTAAAAGTTGTGGACCAAAAAACAATTCTTTTTTTTTTGCTACTTAAAAATATTTTTTCTAACCAATAATTCAAAAATTAGGGGCGGCAAAAATTAATAACCTACGGAAGGCAAATATGTAAATCCTCCACTGATTGGTGCATGAATTGGCACCTAAGAAAATGTTTTTGACGATAAAATGTACGCCGCTGACTTTTGTGCAAATTTTGCAATTTCTTTCAAGTAGGCAAATAAAAGTATAAACAGCTTTCTTAACTTTTAATATTTTTTAGTACTTTGCATAGTTTTTGACCAAAAAAGACGGTATAATTCTGAACCACAGCAATAAACATAAGGAATTTTTTAAATCCTTCTTTACAATAAAATTATGTAACAATACCAACAAATAATAAATTAAATATAAGTTAAAATCTAAAGTAGTACACTGCAAGTCTAGATATCCAGGAACCAGTGGCGCAACTAGCCTCTGGTTTTGGGGGCTTAAGCCTCTTTATAAAGTATATTTGGCGAAAAATACTAATATACTTTAAATGTTTAATAATTTTTAGGGGCTAATCACCGTTTCGAGGGGGCTAAGCCGCCCCAGCCCCACTAATTGCGCCCTTGCCAGGAACTTACGTTTTGTGGTTTTATATAAAATTTTTAAAACGATGACCATTATTTGATTTATTTATGTTGCTAGACAATGATGCCTAATATTAAACAGAGACACAAACCAAAATTTAGGTAATTTTTGTAAATATGGTAAATAATTTTGGATTAATCAATAAAATGGAGCTCATTTTTATCAGCTGATTTACCGTGTTGCAACATTATGTTTTCTAATTCGAATCGCTAAAATAATATAATAATTTAGCATTGCTAACATTGGTAATTTAGATAATTTGTCTAATTATTAAAAAAAAATAGACGATTGACAAGCCAAATAGATTTTGGAAAACCAGTGACATGGCATTTAGGATCGGTGTACTCGAGTTGCTAGACGTACGCAGATAAAACAGATTAAGATTGTTGAATTCCTAGACTTACTTAGTTAAGTTGATAGATGGAGGGGATGATTGAGTTCCTAGACGTGACCTTATTACATACAGGTAAAAACCCAACAACACAAATTTTAGTAAGCATCCCTCATGTGACCAATATATTATAACATAAAATATGATTATTGGTGTTTTGTTACTAGATATTACTCAATTATTTTTTACCGAAGACAGAGTATAGGTAGGGATCATGGTTAGTTCTGGTAAGTTAAATCTTTTTTTTAATTCCTTAATTAGGCCCGAGACTTATTAACACTTTATAAATTCAGTTAAAGATTGTGTCGATTCTCTCTTTCCTTCATTTATTAATATAATTAGACCAACAGCTAAAGTGTTACGGTGCTGGTGCTTTACTGTTTATTGTAATGTTGAAAAAACATAATATATAGGTAGATTAGATTAGATTAGATTAGAATAGGGCCGGGATAACCCATGCACTGAAGCCGCTCGGCTTATTGTGCGCCCTGTCATTTTACGTCTGGGTGATGTCAGCCAGACGGGACCTACAGCTTAACGTGGGTTCCGAACCACGGTCCTATGAGCGACAACTTAAGACCTCGTCCCCACCCAGGGGGCACTACTGAACCTACCAACTGAGTGGGGTCCGCATGTCTACGGTTGCGCAGGACACGGCAAAGTGTGTTCCGGCGCCCTGGTCCTTTAGTGGCCTTCAGCGTCGATACATTTTGCACTTTGTCCGTCTGGTGTTGAGCTAACCACTAAATTTCCGACCAACTTATAAATAAGTATTTGGCCTCAGCAGGATTCGAACCCACCTCACGTCCGTGTGCGCTCAACAAACTTAACGCCTTTACACGCTAAGCCATCACCGGACTTTAATATATAGGTATTAATTTACGATATACTCGTAGATAACTGGTTAAATTAGGGCCCTAAGGGCACAGCGCGGCGCCCCGGGAGCGCCATAACGAGGAATTGGGAGCGGCGCAAGGCGCTCCTAACGACTGAGAAGTAAAGCACATACTTTATAAATTGAATTTTACATGCAGCACTTTCTTGAACACGACTGTATACATATTGCGATTGTGACAAAATACTACACCGTAAGGCACCGCATACGAAAATAGATTGGAAATTCCTGATAAAAATAATGTTTAAATTTTTATTTTGGTTAAAAGAAGAACGTTTTCGCGCAAAATATTAAGTTAAGGTGGATCATTTTTCCGCCCCTGGAAACATGCAGCCTGAGGCGGTCGCCTCACCCCTCGGGTCGACCTTGTCTTTCATCAACAATACTAAATATATAATTTTGTTATTAAGCCTGTTCGTAGAGAAATCACAAACTAGTCAGCGCCAATCGGGTATTATTATTTAGTCAGGTGACCGGTTGCCAACTGGTCACCAGACATATTTGTAAAATCTGATTGACGCTGAGTAGTTTGTGATTTCTCTACGAACAGACCTATTATCTTTAGTGTTGGGAAATACGGTGATTTTTCGGTAACCGGTGAAATGGCGACAGTGATTTCTAAATCACCGTGATTTTAAACAATGATTTCAATCAGTGCAGTGACTTGAATATACACAAATATTTAACTAAAAATGGAAATATAAAACTGGCAACGTATACGAATATATTATTTATGCAGTTCTTAACGGTTTTCATTAACATGCAGCATAATATTAAATTTATTCAATAGTACAAAATCTAAATTTTTGGGCTCATTACTCAAATAATCATTATTATATAAGGTGTGACAACAACAAGCTTAATGTGATATATTGCCATATTATTATGTAAAAATAACATCAAGTTTTGTGGGTATTGGTCGAGCGGCACGTTTGTTTATGTTTTCTTTGACTTGGCGGTGCCCGCCACCCGCCACGTCTAAACAATATAAATATCACGTCAGCTTAAATCACTGTTTTCCTTTACATATTATTTTTATTTTAAATAATAATTCATAGGTATATCATATTTCGTTTGGCGCGATCAGCGATCTTCCATCGATCACCGTATTTGCGAAAAGTAAATCACTGGTAGCGCCAGTGATTTTCCATTTACCGGTGAAATATCGCGGTTATTGATATGACATCCAATGCGTGTCGTGTCGATGCCGATTGCAGTATTCGCATCGATCACTGATCACCGAATTTGCAAAAAGTAACTCACAGGCAGCGCCAGTGATTTTTCATTCACCGGTGAAATATCGCGGTTATTGATATATCGCCAAACAATAATTATCTTATCACCGTCTAGCAACCCGAGTACACCCTCAAAATAAAATGCCGAATTATAAATATATTTACATAAATATAATAAAAAGTACAAACAATATGAACCTATCTTAATTATGCTAAACCAGGCTTTATTGAATTGTTGTTGGATAAATATTTTATAGGGGTGCGGGTATTATATAAACTATTTCCGTAAATGATAACATAAAAAGTTTTTATGAACAACTTTCACTATTAAATTTTAATACACAGGTATATTCCGTAAAATTTTAGCAGCAAAAATGAAATGATCCAATTTTTGTAATAATTGTATTATTACAGTTTTACTAACTAAATTGCAATATATTTAAATTAATTTAATTTATTTATGTCATTTATTCATTTTATCTTTTTAAATATCTTTATTAATTTCAAGAAGTAGGTATATCAGGTACATATCACAGACAACTACAATAATTTATTGTTTCATTGCTTCGAATAAGGTAGGCAGTCTTCTCCGCAATGTGGCCTGGTGGGCTGATGTTAGGGCCGGATCTAGGGGGGCAAACCAGGGTGTCTGCCCGGGTGACACTTGCATTACGGCAAATTTAAGCATCTGGATTTATTTAATTTAAAGCCGATTTTCCTCCTGGGGGTTTTAACCAGGGTTAAAAGTCTTTGCCTTTGACGATTCACATCTGCAAGTCATGGGTAAAGGGTTAAAACTCGTGCCTTTTTACCCGCCAAATTAGAACTGGTTCTAATTTTCCCCTATGCGTGACGACTTTTTGACAAAATTCCCTACATGAATTAACGGTTGGTACTACCAAAAGTTGTGATTCTGATTTAAATGTGCATGCAAATGATTTTACCTGTGTCCTTGAAAAAGCCCCGACAATCAGCTGATGGGTGACGACTCAAGCGAGGACCTTGTTTTTTTATCTCCTCAATTTTTATTTGGGATAGCTTTATGTAGTATACATAGGGGCCAACTGATGAGAAGAAGGCGCAATTTGAAGGGCGACGACCTTTTTATCCAAAAAATGTAAAGGACGCAAAACCTATTTTTCACTCGACAAAAAAATGGCCGTCGAAAGGAGCCCTGGGCAATGGGCCATATTTCCCCGCCTTAAAAAAGAAAATCCCAGGCTGGCTGATGTTAACCCTTAGGGCCAGCCGCGCACTAGCAACTTTTTTCGGCAACTGAGAAATAAGGATAATGACACGTATTTGTTTTTATATGATACCGCGCATTAGCAACTTTTTATATCACGGCATTGAAACCAAATTTAAATCCATGTTAACAAAGCAACACCCTAGTAGACAAGTGCGTGAAACACAAATTAATTAGCCACTTTTTGGTTGGACAACTTTTATCAATAAAAAGTTGCTAGTGCGCGGCTATCCTAGAGCAGCATGGTGGCCGCGTCGTTAGTTAGACGACTTTTTTCGATTGACTTTTAAAGCCATTAAAGATGGTTTTTGTGTTGTTGTCAACTGATTTTATGGCAGGTGTTTTTGTTTATGCAGGGCCGTATTAACTGTTTGAGGCGACCTATTTTTCACCAAGAAAATTTTTGAAGAGCAAAAAAAAGGGTTTATTCCTCCGTAGCGCCTATTTTGAGTGCCAGGCCCCTTACTTTACCACCCGAAATAGAATTTGATGACACCAAAGAAAATTAAAAACAAAAGGTCCTCCTTTTCGCGCCTTATTCATTCCAAAGCACCTTATTCACAGAAAAATTAGTGACCAAAAATTCCCACCTGACCTAAACTTTTCTGCTCTAGGGCCTATTACTCCCCTGTTTGGTACCTATTTTTTCATGGCACCCTAGGCTGTAGCCTAGTCATCCTAATGGTTAATACGACACTGTGTTTATGCCACAGGAAAAATTTACTCAAAAACCTGTTTAGCAGTATATTTATACAGTGTGTCTACATAAGTTGGCAGCATATGGGAAACTTTTTTGTTTTGAATTTTACGGAAAAAATGTATTCTCTATATAAAGTTCTGCATGGTCCAAAACCTAAAATGCAATTATCAGATATCAAATTGTGTCAGTCATGTACGAGGTTTGGCCAAAAATGCAATTGAATGAAAAAAATTTTTGGAAATGAATTAAATTGCATATTTGGAAGTAATTTTTAATTCTAAACATTTTTTCTTTATAACAATTTACGATATTAGCAAAAATACAAATTTTACTCGAGCAAAATTTTATTTTTGGCCAAACCTCGTACATGACACACACATTTTGATATCTGATGATTGCATTTTAGGTTTTGGACCATGCAGAACTTTTTATAAAGAATAACTTTTTTCGTAAAATTAATAATAAAAAAGTTTCCGCCAATTTACGTAGATACTGTATGTAATTTATTAAGAAAATTTCATCATTTAATGCATTTTAGCAAATTATTGCTTTTGCTTTTGCAAAAACTATTGGAAAAGTTTTATTAATACAAAATTAATTAAAAAAGTTCACAAGGGGGCACCCGGGTTTGAACCGGGGACCTCTCGATCTGCAGTCGAATGCTCTACCACTGAGCTATACCCCACTTGAAATTAAAGTATTTAAAAGCAATAGTGTTCCGTATCAACGTAATAGATTGACTGACAATTTTTTAGACATTTTTGCATAAACTCTTGTGTGATTTTTTAAAATTACATTTTTTTAGAAGCGTAAAAGTTAATTATAACTAATTAAGTTATTTTGATTCTGTTTGTTTAGCAATTAGCAATTTTTATACAGCAAATTGTTATTTGATGATCTAAATCGATAGCATTAAATAAGAAAGATTTGCATTGAAAATGGCATACCTAGTATAATATGAGTCCGACTGTCCGAAACTTTTATATGTACCGGGTTTTAGGTCATAAATTTACACCCCCTTAAGTTTTTATTTTTTATTGTACGAAAAAAATAAGTAGGTATATCAGTTTATTGGGTTAATTTTGTAGTTTTTAACCAATAATAATAAAATTTTAATATCTCCTAAAATATATACAAGGTGGGACAAAAAGTTTCTTTTTTAATGGTACACCCTGTATATTAAATTACTATTTAATAGATAGATAATTTAAAAAGCATCCCAGCAAACACTATTTGCTGGGATGCTATACAAGGCTGTTTTTGGAAATACAGGGCTGTTTTTAGAAATACAGGGCTGTTTTTGGAAATACAGGGCTGTTTTTGGAAATACAGGGCTGTTTTTGGAAATACAGGACTTACCAATGGGTAGTTCTGGTAGGCAAGGCCTTTTTCTAATTCCTTAATTAAACCCAAGAGTAATACCGTTGTATAAGACTCATACAACGCTAATACACACCTTATATACATATATTTATTTCTTTTTTACCTGTGAGTTCTGTGTGCCGAGTTGGGTCATTATAAATGGTCCGACAAGGTGTCATAAAATTGACCCTAATAAAGTGTGCCGAGATGGGATACACCCAAAATACCATATTTTATGGGTCTATCTTTAATGGTTTTGGAAATATGACCATAAATAAAATTATTGGGCAATTATTGCCATAATAGAACGTGTCTTCCTGATATGGAAAAGTTATTCTTCATGAAAATTCTGCATGGTCTAAAACCTAAGATGCAATCATCAGATATTAATTTTTTGCACTGATATACGAGGTATATCAAAAAATATGAATTTTGCTTAAAACGATATACCTAACCCATAAAACCATATAACCTCTTTGATTTTTATGCGTCTTGGGTTATATTGATCCCAACACCAATTTTAGTGTACACCACTGTTTAAAGATTAGATATATCTTATACAAATTTTAATGACTTTGATGAGTAATCAGGAAAGATTCGACGAATTTATCCAAGATATGACACGATGATTATCTTATTTACGTAGATAACGATATTAAAATATGTTTTTTTATAAACACCGCAGTAAAAATAAAAATATCTACGACCATTATTCGTGGATAAAACAAATACCAACGAAATTAATAGCACGTATCGTATTTTCATAAGAGATAAAGTAAATTCTCATCTCCGATCATAAAATATGAAATGTTATATATCAGAAACTTTGAGGTAAAGATAAGATAAAACAATCATTTAGTCCCACACAATCGTACTTAATTTACTTTAAGTAACAACAATCTGCAGTTCTTTATACATAAAAAAGATATTTTTAAGTTTAAAAGTGTGCTTATGTGAACAAAATCGCATTTGAAATTAATTATTCTCGGTCATACTCTTTTTTTGTTTATATTTTCGTAAGCATATTGTGATAAAAATATAAAAACACGTACAACACAGGGAAGTGCATATGAAAATAAATAATTTGTGATTAGTAAATATGTAGTAAGCACAACAAAGAAATAATGAATAAAAATATAACAATTTCTGACCTAAATGTAGAGTTACAGAGAAAGGGAAATAGTTTTAAAAGACATTTGATTGCTAAACTTGGAATTAGTATTATAGAAGTGAGTATGTTCCTGTATTTTTGTACAAGGTGTGTCAAAAATATGTTAGGCTTTGATCCTATTTAGACTGACATCAGGGCCGTTCCTAAGGTAACTTGCGCCTTGGTCCAAGAAAATAGTGGTTGCTCCTAAACGAGAACACAACAAAATGAATTATAAAACATTCTGTGATTTGTTTACTGAAGGTTATTACAATATTATCATTTTTTTTTACTTTTAATATAAATTGTGTTACAGCATTAAACAAAAAACAACAAAATGTACTTACACAAGAAACACATAAGAAAAGTAAACATAAGAACATGAAACAC
This sequence comes from Listronotus bonariensis, assembly GCA_014170235.1. NCBI lineage: Eukaryota > Metazoa > Arthropoda > Insecta > Coleoptera > Curculionidae > Listronotus > Listronotus bonariensis. The sequence continues at coordinate 124,288 of JACEGR010002201.1, read as the reverse complement.
AACCTAAATAAAAAAGAGATATAGGTATTTAAGACTTAAATGACTTAGGGAAGCACTAATTATTTTATTTATTTGTATTATTTTCGCCAGCCTGGCACCTGGCACCACATGCACCACCAGACTCACTGACTTTCCGGGAAACATTTTTAAAAAGTAAATAAATTTAAAAGTTAATAGGTTATTAAAAATAATAAGTATGCAATATTATTTTTAAAGGAAATCTTTGTATCTATTGTATCGGGTGACAACGAATTCAGTATTTAGCTTATTATTTTTTAAGATAAAAGATATCGCTTACTATCACATATTGTGACATTAGATACCATTACTGCTTATAATTTTCGGTGTTACTGGAACTGGCGTGAATTTGGATATTGTAAATGCAACACCCTGTATAGTTTTCTAAAGTGTAAATTCTTTAAGCCATTCCTGAAGCAAAACTTCTAATATATCGTATATCTGTTTTTTTTCGAAAATAGAGATTAATAAGGTCCAAATGACCGCACATAATTAAGTTTTATAAAAAATCAAGAGGTTTAAAAATGTTTTAAAAAATATTTGTTCATATAAAAATTTTGAAAAACCAAAATGTTTGGAAAGATATACCCATTTAAAATCTAATGTTACACAATACAGGTCATGCATGCATGGTATTTACATTTTTAAAAAGCGGGGAGACATATTTAGTTTTTTTTTAATCTATATGATATCTCACGAAGGCTTATGCCTAAATACCAGTGTAACGTGAGTGCCGGGTTACTGGATGTTTAACCCATTATTGTCGTGTTCCGTCAACGTTATCCAAGCACTGAAACATGTAGTTTTTGTATTTCACAGCACCTTTAGACAACGCGGTAGTGCCACCACGGACGTTATTTTTTAAATAACTACTACCTATGAAAGGCAGAATACTACACAGTGGTTTGCTATTGCCAACTGTCAGGTGACGAGCAGTGAAAAATCCGATGTCCGACTCCGAGCTTCGAACCCGGATCGCTGCAGTGAGAGGCTGACACGTTAGCCCCTACACCACTGCCCGCCACGACTTAGGTAGTAGTTATTTAAAATAACGACCGTGGTGGCACTACCGCGTTGTCTAAAAGGTGCTGTCAATATGCCTTCGTTGGATGTCAAAACAATAAAAAAATAATTACATGCTAAACTGTGTATATTCCACTAATCTGACAATTTGACAGTCACGTAACGGAAAGAGAGTGCTACAAAAATAAACGTCAGTTTAATATTTTTGAACGTAGCTATTTTCTTATTTTAAAGACAATAATTTAGAGATTACGAAAAATGTATAATCGGATCGACCCGAACGATTTTTATAAGGCGAAATAATAATAATATTTTTGACATATTTAAAAGTCTTCCCACGCCGATAAAAAGGTATACATTATAAACTAACATTTTTTCTTTTTATTATTTAAGCTTTGCCAATGACGTAGCGTGCATTAGAGGGGCCCCGCATCACCATGAGTTGGGGGCCCGGCAAAAAATTGAAGACCAAAAAATAGTCCCCACTTTCCAAAGAACATTATTTTTTCTATTTCAGCATTGCTTTTTCGTTTCTATCAAAAATTTTTGAATACCAGAAAAGGCCACTTTTTCAATTGAGCCAACAGTTTTACAGTTTTTTAGCATCTAATTTTTTTTACACATGTTTGGGGCCCTCAGTACCCCGGGGGCCCCGTATCATTGATACGGCGGTAGCTACGCACCTAAGATTTGCAACCCAATAGGTCTCTATAGAGCCCAAGTAAATCCCCATTTATCATCGTGGGCTCCCCATACTATTATTCACAAGATATTATTTGCAGTAAATTTAGATTATTTTTTTATGGAACCTTGTATGTTGCAAATTTTTATTCTCAAATAAAACTTTTTACTGCCATGCGATCAATAAAATTAGAGAATCGGCGAATGTTTTTGTGTTAACTAAATGTCACAATCAAATGGCAAGGATATACGGAAAACAACTTTAAAAATTCTAAACCTTTCCGCGAAAACAGCATCTTTATAACCTTATTTATTTTGTTCTAAAGTTATTCGCTGTCAAAATGGGTCAAAATATAGTCGGAAAACCTGTAATACGAGAAAAATCGATCTTTGCAACACTTCCGGTAGTGCCGGAAGTTGAACTATATTCTCAGTTTGAAGAGCCATCAAAAGGAGTATGTACATGTGCTTATCTGGCCCTTTTTCTTGGGCGGGTAGACGAAGGGATTCTGGTCGAAGATACGCCCGCCGTGGTCTTGACACTTCTCATTTTATCCAAAACTGTGTCAAAGTCAACATCAAGAGCATAATCTGACTCGATGCCTATTAGGACTAAATCGTTTAGCCTCTGTTCGCCAATAGTGGCCCTTGGTATGACTTTATTTTTCGTAAAGGACTAAATGACCTAGTGCTAGCGCCAGCGCTATTAGTTTTATATTAAGTTTTATATATTTGATTTAAATTTGAAAATCGGAGTACTTTCTGAATCCCTCCCAGGAAAAAAATTATGGGTGTGGCACTGATTGAGGGGCGCTAAAACAGAAGGGCGGGGGGCATCCGCCCCCCTGCTCCCAGCACGCTACGCCACTGGTTTCGACGGCATAGTTTTTAAGAGCATTTTATAAGTAACTTAACCGACAAACTTTAGCAGGTGATCCTACAATAAAAATTAGTAAAAAAAATCTTCATATAATGTCCTAAACGTCTTAGTTTATAAATGGGTGTTAGCTTTTTTTTAATAACTTTTATACCAATTTAGATATTTTGAATTTAATTAGGAGACACCTTCTATGACATGAGAAGACATTTTTTGGCATACAAGAAAAAATATTTTCTACCAGTGACGTCTATCAGCGGTTTGAGGTTAATATTTTTAAGAAAAAATGGTACGCCACTGTGCTTTTAAAAAATAAACATATAAGTTTTTTTGTAAGTTCTATTTAGTATGGAACAGATTTGATTACTACACTTTTTTTATTTAATGTATGGTTTTCCCGTAAATAAAGAAAAACCGTTTTTGGCATGGTCATTTTGTATTGCTTTTAATAAAATCTGCAGTAAAAAATCACTTTTATTTATAATTTTTTAATTGAAGGGGGATTCGGCCATACCGAGAAATGGTTTTTATTTATACAGGGTGTTTCTAAACAAATGCGAAAAATTTTAGAAGGATATTCCTTGTTCAAAATAAAGGGTAGTTTGCTTTATAAACACAGGATCAAAACTTAACCATAAGAGAGATATCGCAAAAAAATTAACAAAAAATCTGTTTATGTTGTTGCTTAAAAACCAAATAAGCATTTTGTCCAGTAATTTAAGGTAGATTTAGGCCGGTATTTCGGAAAATTGAGATACCCAGCTGTAAATTCGTATAAACTTGTATTTTGGCATCATAAAAATATTCTCAAAATTCACATACTATTCGATGTCCGCAACTTCAAAAGTAGGGAGTCAAAAGTTTAAAAAAAAACTGTTTTTTCACGATTTTTGCAAAAATCTCGTTTTTAATGGAATTTATGCCAATTGTATTTACTATAAATAGTATAGAAAATTAGGTTTTCTTTAACTTTGTCCTAAACATTTTTATACGTTGAATGGTTTCTGAGATAGAGGGCAGCGCGAGCGCAGTTTGATTATTATTTAAAATCCACTGGTAGTCCCGATCGATATCAGCTCATTTAAGGTTTATAAATTATTACTAAATTTATAATTATAAATAATATTCATTTTTTATTTACAACAATACATTTTAAACATTTAATTTAGATCTTCATTCTTTTTGCGACAAGGCCCACAGCCAAACAAAATTTTAGTATTGAACTTGGCTTACCTTTTTCACATTTATGTATTATGTCATATATAATTTCACTTCTTTCAGTTCTTTGTGAAATAATGGAGAAATTCATTAATTTGAAAATTATTAAGTATTTAGAAAAACACCAACTTTGCATGACAAGCAGTATGGATTCGCCACAAAAGATCTACAGCTGATTTTCTTTTCTTTGTATCACACTGCTAGAATTTGATTTTGATTCCATTTAAAGTAGAGCTATTCGCCTTATTAATGATCCATTACTTACAGAAAGGCTACCCTCTCTTGTCCATCGTGGGGCTGTGGGGGATTTATCGTTTTTATAGGTACTGCCATGGCTTCTGCTCTGAAGAATTGTCCCGTTAATTCCTCCTCTGGTTTCCAACAGAGAAACTCGTAGTGCCGCACGTATGCATTCCTATACGGTCAAAGGCCCCGAACTTCACACTTTGTTTGTTCTTTTATCCCTAGAGTTTCTAGAATGTGGAACCTGCTGCCACGGAGGTCTTTCTTACCCATCCAAATCTTCAAGTATTTAAGTCCCGTGTCAACAAACTTCTCCTTGCCTCGCTTAAGACACCCATGGTACGTTAGTATTTAGGCTTTTAGCCTTCGTGAATTGTCCAAAGATAAAAAAATGTTCTATGTCTTTTTTAAATTTTGATATTCAAAAATGTTTAAAATGATATTATTTTAATAAAAATATTATTTAATTTTTTTATTCTTCTTTATTTATTAAAGAATAATTGCTATAGATAGGATATAAATTATAATATAATATATTTTTCCCTCTACAAAGTTATAATTACACGGGCAGGTAATTTATTATTATTATTAAATATATTATTAAATATTATTTATTATTAAATAAATAATAGTACCTAACTAAAAATAAACAATTAATAAAAATAATATTTAATATAATGTAATTGTAAATAAAAATAAAAATTAATTATAATTATGAATTTAGTAATAATTTATAAACCTTATATGAGCTGATTTCGATCGGAACTACCAGTTAATTACAAATAATATTTAAAATCGCTCACGCTGCTCTCTATCATAGAAACGATTCAGCGTATAAAAAAATATTTAAAGCAAAAGTTTTAGAGAACTAAATTTTCTACAATATTGGTTATAAATATAATTAGCATGACACCCATTGGAAACGAGATTTTTGCAAAAATCCTGCAAAAAACTTTTTGACTTTTGACCCCTACTTTTGGAAGTTGCGGTTGTCGAATCATATGTGAATTTTGAGTTAGTTTTATGATTCCAAAATACAAATTTGTACAAATTTACAGCTGGGTATCTCAACATTCTAAGGTGAACCCCTTATACAGAGTGTCCGGAAATTCCGTTCGTATATTTTAAGGGGTGATTCTACACAAAAATATATGAAAAAAGTTTATATAAACATATGTCCTAAACGTCTTGGTTTTTGAAGTACAAGTAGTTAAATTTTTTAAAAATTGTGTTTTTGTATAATAATTTTTATACCAATTTAGATATTTTAAACAAATTTGGGGAAAGCCTCCCATGCACCAAAATACATTTCTTGGCATACAAGAAAAAAATTACCTGTGTCGTTCATGAGGGTTTAAGGTAAATATTTTTAAAGAAAAAAATGGTACGCCAGTGCATTTTTCTAAAATAAAATTAGTTTTAAAAATGCCCATTTAGTTTGACACAAATTTGATCTCTTGACTTTTTTCATTAGATGCACGGTTTTCGCGTAAATAAATAAAAACCGTTTCTCGGCATGGTCAAATCCCTACAAAATTAAAAAATAAATATCGAAAGTAATTTTTCACTGTAAAATTTTATATTATTCATACAAAATGACCGTGCCGAGAAATGGTTTTTATTTATTTACGCGAAAACCGTGCATCAATTGAAAAAAGTCAGAAGATCAAATTTGTGTTAAACAAACCATTTTCTTCTTAAATATTTACCTTAAACCCCTCATGAACGACACTGGTAAAAATTATTTTTTTTCTTGTATGCCAAACAATGTCTTTAAATGCTTAGGAGTCGTCCCTTAAATTTGTTTAAAATATCTAAATTGGTATAAAAGTATTATAAAAAAAACACATTTTTTTTAATTTTTAACACCCTGAAGTTCAAAAACTTAGACGTTTGGGACATATGTTCATGTGAACTGCTTTTCATATATTTTTGTAGAATAACCCCTTAAAATATACGAACGGAATTTTCAGACACCCTGTATGACTGGGCTAATTGCATTTAAACTACCACGTAGTGTCAAACAAAAGCATATTACAAATGTCTTTATAGATGACAGCAGAAAAAAAATTAAATAAGTTGCTCCATTCTGGTGCGTTATGATTTATATTTTTTTATTTTTTATTTGAAATTGGTAAGTTTAACGAAAAAAATACAGAAATTAAAAAGTTTCCAAATCAACCAGTCTATCCAAATTTCTATTTTTCGAGGTCATTGCGTAAGTGTCTCTTTAAATTTGGTTAGCAAGAACGATAGGGGTAGTCTATTTCCACTACCACCATTTATTTTAAAAAATTGCAAACATATTTAGAAAGTGTATTTTATTAGCAAAATTTTAGTAGAATATTATTATTCTAATGCTTTTCGTTTTTGAGATAAAAATTAAAAACAATTTTTTGCGCCATTTTTATACTGCAATATCTCCCTAATAATTATCTTTTGACCCTATGTTTATAGAGCAAACTACCCTTTATTTTAAACAAAGAATCACCCCCTAAAATTTTTCGTATTTGTTTAGAAACACCCTGAATATTAAGAGAGGAAATTTGTTTCAAATTAAATCGGAATTCTAAAAAATATTTTTATTAAAGAAAAATCAGTAGTGCACCATTTTTTTCTTGAAAAAATATTACCCTTAAACTCCTCATGGACAACACTTGTGAAAATTAATGTTTTTCTTGTATGCCAAAAAATGTCTTCAGATGCATAATTCCTCACTTTTTAAAAAATATCTTAATTGGTATAAAAGTAAATGTAAAAAAACATTTTTTTAATTTTTTTTTTTTAATTTTTAAATCCCGTAGTTTAAAAACTAAGGGGTTTGGGACATATGTTTATAAGTTTTTTCTCAATTTTTATTGTAGAATCACCACTTAAAGTTTGTCGGTTGAGATACTAGACACCCTGTGTATTTTACTATTCTACAAAACTCTCTGAAGGAAGGGGGACCAAAACATGTTTTGAAAAAGGTTTACCAAGACTAAAAATAAATTAAAATGATAGGAGGAACTGAAAATCTCGACTTAGCAAATATCCAACTTTAAATTTTTATAACTCTTAAAAACTAGAGGTGTGCATTGTGCCCATGAAAGCATTCAATCAGGAAGTTGAGACCTACAACAAATTAAACTAAAAAAGAAGTTATCCGAAGCCAATTTCTATAAGAATTGAATGGAACTCTTTATCCACAATATTAAAATAGATATATTTAAATACTAGATTGAGTTGTTCATTACTTTGTCATAATATATTTTAAATAAAAGCGAGACAAATTACTTTGTTTTTTAGCACTGTATTTATTAACATTTTAATCAATTTTGGGCGTTTAACCAATTATATCCGCGGTAATTATTGGTGACAACTTTGACGTATACTACATTGTCTAAACGTCAATATAACCGATTGGTAAATACCGTTTAAGAATTGGTTCTTCGCTTAAAATTGATGTGTGACTGCAGTTTCGAAGATTTGCAACATTTTCAAAATGCATAATGTAGCAAAGCTTTGAAACTGCAGTCACAATGTTAATAAATACAGTGATAGAAAATAAATTAATTTGTCCTATTTTAATTTAGTTATTATTTTTTTAGTTTCTATTAGCGTCTATATTGTATTGTTATGGTATAATACTCTCTGAATACGTTTTAACTGGATCTCACAAATATGATGAGGGAATTTGGACTTCCATTTTATTTATTATTAGCTGGAGTTGTACAGGTATTATTATTGACTAATATTTCGTCGGTTTAGAGGTAAAATTCACTAAGTGATCTTTTACATAGATTTAGAAAGTTACAAAGACTTTAGACAAAATAAAAAACACATGACCATGGCCAAAACAAGTTTGCATTTATTTAAAAGTCAAAAGCTCCAATTTGTTTCAAACGAAAATTTAAAAACATATTTATATTTTAGGAAAATGTTGTAGCGTACATTTTTTTCTTAAAAATGTTTACCCTTAACCCATCATGGACGGTAGATATTTTTTTCTGGAATGGTAAAAAATGTCTTTTGATGCATAAGAGACGTCTCCTAAATTTGTTAAAAATATCCAAATTGGTATTAAAGTTATTATAAAAAAAATCGGTTGTCTGCAAAGTCGGTTTACTGACTATAGTTGAACGTGACAACGTCGAAAGAATCATTACCTTTATCGCCGCAATTATCGTTGTTATAAACAATTGACACCACATTCACTTTTCACTGCACTTCATACTTAACGAAAACATGTAAATGTATTATTGTATAGAAACATTTTTTTTAATTGATTTGCAAATCTTTATATTTAAGCAACTCTTCAGATGATATAATACCGTAGTTATAATAAATTTTAGTTTTTAGTTTTTTTTAAACTAACATCTTTTGACCCATCCTGTATAGCGGTTTTATAGTTTTTCATAAACTATAGATACCTGTTCATAATTTCTTTAAACAGTTTTTTCAAATAGTAACGTCAATATCGTATTTAATTTTTTTAATTTAAGGTAACTGTTTTTTTGAGACACCCTGTATAATATTTTTTAAATGTTAATAATTGGTTTGCAAATCTTCATATATAAACAATTTTGTAACTCTTCCGATGATACAATACGGAAGTTATGATGAATATTAGTTTATAGGTTTTTTTATATAGCATCTTTTTAACCCACCCCGTATAGCGGTTTTAAATTTTTTAATAAACTAGGGATACCTGTGCAAAATTCCCATAAACATTTTTTTTTAAATTGTAATAGTAACGTCAATATCGAATTTTAAGTATATATTTTTACATTTTAAATTAACTATTTTTGGACACTCTGTATAGGTTTTGGATATGCTGGCATAAACCATATTTATTTTACTTTTCACACGCTAGGTAGAGCGTGCAAAAATTGTTTTTACACTTTTTTTAAATCATTTTAGGTGATCTATAAAATGAGATTAAAATGATTTTTACAATTTGTATTTTTGCGAGAATCAAGTAGGCGTGGAGGGGTGGGGAAATTTTTTCTGTCATTTTTAAGTTTTTTTGAAAACATCTTTAAAGCTGTATACCAATTTCTTACAAATTTTCTTTAATAAAAAGGTTGCAAAAAGTTGTCGTAGAACATAAAAAATAAAAAAATCCTTCATATTTTGGCCAGATATACATAAACATCCTGTATATAAGATACACAAAACACTATAAAATTATATAATAATTTTTTAAAAGCACTTTATAAAATATATTAATTAAAAAACCAAAATAGTCCAATTATAAGTATAATATCAAACAATTTAACACTACATGTTCTGACCAGATTTAAATAAACATCCTGTACATAACAGTGTTCAAAGCGGTAATATCCTCTTTTTTTTATTTTATAAGTCATTCTTCATAAAAACCCTGTACATAACGGATTTTTTATCATTACCGATTTTTGCTAATTTGGCCAGGATTATTTAAAACATTATGTATATTATATTTTCTCCATTTTACTATAAATATATAATTTTTAAAAATCTAATTTTACCAATTACTGTATTTTTTATTTTAATAACACTTTGTATAATGTATAAAATAGCTTAACTAATATACCTAATATTAAAACTCCCTGTATTTCTTTTTTAACTGCACGTATGTATGTAATATACGTAGAATACGGAGGCCTATTGTGTCTTTTCTTTTTTTTTTTAATGCACGCTCACTCAAGTCGGAGATTGTGCCTCTTTGCCGCTTCCCGCTTTCTCGCTTGCACTTCAAGCATTTAAATGAAACGCGGCGACATAACACGGCGAGCTAACGCCGGCATGAGTCATGTTTTCTATCGAATTATAAGACGTTGTCACGTCAAAAAACAATATTTTGTTTAGTTTTTAACATCCCGTAGTTCAAAAACTAAGACCTTTAGGACATTATGTTCATAATAAGTGTTTTCTTATTTTTTATTGTAGAATCACTCCTTAAACTTTATCGGTAAAGTTACTAAATATCCTGTATTAATATGTTACTTTTTGTAGATCCCATTTCCAGATTTATATCAGAATATTTCGAAGACAAGAAGAGCTTATTTTTAAGGTACATCGTAGGATGCAGCACTGCCATTTTATTTATTGGACTTATGATTCCGGACAGTCTTACTTTATATATGGTGTTTGGAGGTAAGAACAAGTTGGTTAAAATTCCGTTAATAAAAGTGTAATTTATTAACTCATGCTTCTTTAGAATAAGCTTTGCTATCAGTGCCGGATCAAGCATGAAACATTAAGGTGAAAAGAAAGCCTAACTTTGCTGTTATTAAGTGTTGGGTTCTGGTTAAAACCAAACCATACATGGGTAGGGGCGCAAAGTAAAGGAAGGAGGTGTAAATTTTGAGCTGAAGACCTTTTTCTGGTCTTCACCCTTTATTTAGTGTTTTTTTTCTTCTAATAAATCATAACCCCAACCATTATTTTTAAGGCAACCCTATGATGATACCTTTGTTTAAATATTATATTAAATATAACGTAGTTTTTATTTGCTAAACACATTAACACATTAAGCGTATCCTTTCTTCCCTTAACACCAAGAAATCGTCTGGGCTGGATGGCATACCAGCAATCGTTTAAAAAAAATTTGCTCCAGAACTTGCACCAATCTTAACTCGGCTCCTTTGAATTTCTTACGACACAGGTGTCTTTCCAGAGAGCTGGAAAGCTGCACGTGTTCAACCTATTCCAAAGAAAGGATCTAAATCTCTTCCATCTAACTATAGACCAATTTCAATTCTCTCAGTTCTTTGTAAAATAATGGAAAAATTAATTAATTCACAAATTCTTAAGTACTTAGAAAAACACAAAATTTTGCATGACAGGCAGTATGGATTTCGCAATAAAAGATCTACAGCAGATCTTCTTTCCTTCGTTTCACACTGCTGGAATAAGTCTCTTGAGTTTCTAGGTGAGTCCCAGATCGTTGCTCTTGATATATCCGAAGCTTTTGATCAGGTCTTGCATGCCGCACTTCTTAATAAACTTCCCTCCTATGGTCTTTCAACTAAACTCTGTACTTGGCTCTCTAGTTATCTATTTGATCGTCGTATATCAGTTATTGTGGACGGCCATTCTTCAAGCTTTCACCAAGTAAATGCTGGAGTCCGTCAGAGCTCAGTCCTGGCACCAACATTGTTCCTTCTTCACATCAACGACATTCTCTCGTCCACAACTAATTCCATTTATAGTTTCGCCGACGATAGTACCCTTCACTCCAGTTTTCAGGTTTCTAAACCCATCACTAAACCTGACTTGGAAAACAAACGCAGAGCGATGCAGATATCTCTTTCGCAGGATCTTAATTTAATATTGGATTGGGGCGCCAAAAATCTCGTTCATTTTAATGCATCCAAAACACAATCATGTTCCTTGTCGCGAAAGAAGTCATCAAGTACTCATTCGCTACTTATGAGCGGCCAAGTTTTACAGAGCAAAGACACTTTCAATCTTGTGGGCGTCACATTTGAAAGTAACCTTAACTGGCATAAACATATTGTATCTATAGCCACGGCAGCCTCAAAAAGTTTGGATTTGTCTTTCGAGCCAAAAAGTATTTTTCCCCTTCTAATTTATACACTTTATATGTGTCCCAAATCCGACCTCCCTCGGAATATTGTTCTCGTATCTGGGGCATGGCGACCCCCACAACCATAAGCATTCATGATTCTATTCAAAGAAGAGCTATTCGTCTTATTAATGATCCTTCACTTACAGAAAGGCTTCCCTCTCTTGCCCATCATCGGACTGTGGGGGATTTATCACTTTTTATAGGTACTTCCATGGCTTCTGCTCTGAAGAATTGTATGTACAGTATAGTTCCTCCACTTACGGTTTTCAACAAAGAAACTCGTGGTTCCGCGCGTATGCATCCCTATACGGTCCAACTGGACAGGCCCCGAACTTCCCACTTTGTTCGTTCTTTTATTCCTAGAGTTTCTAGAATGTGGAACCTGCTGCCCGCGGAGGTCTAAAAGATAAAAAAAAATGGATGACAGTCGCTTTCTATTTGGCTTCCTAATTAGATTGGATTTTTGAATAACTTAAACCATGAGCTAAAAAAAGGGACTCCCGTTTAATATTAACAATTTAAAGAGTTTAACACAAAAGAGACAGAGTTTTTGTTTAGTGTGGACACTTAAGAACACTAAGTTATTTTGATCCAAAAGGCGCTATAAGAAAACTTACTAGAAAGGATTTATTTTTATTGTCGTGAAATAAAAATAACTTTGTAGATGTTGAACCGACATATAAAATAATGCAACTGTTTTACAAGTACTCCATTTTAAAAAGTCTTTCTAATATTTATTATATTAAAAGAATATGTCAATATGCCAAACACTGTAAAAGTTATTAAAAAAGACTGATTTTCAGCGGCGTCCCTTAAGGGCACTTATCTCTGTAACTTTTGGCTTTAAAACAAAACAAAGGAACATGTTTTTTTTATGTGTTTTATATAAATTTAAAAGACTGATAAAATATTTTTAAACACCCTGCTATACCATTTTATTTTCTTTTAGGTATTTTATCCAACCTCATATCCACTCAAATCCGCGCTTTTGCAATGGACAAACTCGACATGGACTCTAAAATCTTTGAGGCTCATCGACAAGTCTCTAGAGCTCTCAGTCTTTTTTATTATGCCACACTGTGCATTTGCATTAGTTTACAACTACGAAACTAATCAAGTTAAACTGATATTTGCCTCGATTTTACTAAATATTATACCAGCTGTCCTGACACTTAAAACAGATGAGATATGGAGTGGAAAGGTACCTCCGGAAATGTCCAGATACCAAACCATAGGGTTAGAAGATGCTTTACGTTACTTTATTACTTTAAGTTTATAAAATGTAGATAAGTATTTTATAGAAAATAGGACTTAGAACTCTATAATAATTACATATCATAGGCTTTTAAGATTTTAATTTTTAAAAATTGCTGTAATTATTTCTCTCTGCAAAAAGTATACGCTGTTCAATTTTCTTCTTCTTTTGGCCGTGTTTTCTTACACGACGTACGGATAAACAAATATAATCTTCACAGTTCAGATCGTGGTAAAGACGTTAATCTACCCTAGTGGAAAAAATTAAAGGATAAAAAAACAACAAACAAATATTTTGATATTTTTCAGGTTTCGCTTAAAAATAACTAAAGTTTTAAAATAATCTTTTCAAAGCTTCAAGTTTCTAGTTTTAAGATATTATGAAAAAAATCAAGCGACGCGCAATCCTAATGAATACCAAAAAGAATTTTTTGTTAAAATGTTCTTGGTCTACAAACTTTGAAAACAATTTCCAACATAACCACCATAAGGATTGGATAACTTGTTCATTTACCTTTAATTTTCTTTTTTTTTTAAGTTCGATACGACCACTTCTTACTGGGATATTGAACTTTGAACGAAAAAAGACCTTTTTGTCTTTAACCATTAATATCTCAGCAACCGCTGATTGCACAAGAAAATTAAGGAGGGTTTTAAACTATTGAATTAATACTCCACAAAAATCGGCTATGGTTTTTTTTTAAGTTTTGTTTTCATTTTTTACGTTTTTAAAAAATTAAGAAAAAAGAGCTTTTTGTGGCTTTTGGTATAATCAGGGACTAAATTAAAAATATCGAGAAAACCAGTAATAATGTTAAGTGTGCCTTTACAGTTCAATATACCTAAAAAATTCCACAATGTTTCGATTTAATCCATTAATGCGTTTTTTTTGTTTTATTTAATCGAATTTCAGGAAAATAAATAAAGGATAACGATTTCAACTTTAAATGATCATAATAATTTTTAACTAAATTTAAACAAATGTGTTTAATTTTCCATATACATTTTTATTGGGAAAAATCTTAAAATTTATGGAAAAAAATCAAAAGCTATCAAAAACATATTTTTGGAGTCTTTTTTTTTTTTTTGTCTTTTGGCTTTTGGCATTAGCCATACAGCCAGTCACAAGTATTTAAGAGTAATTAAAATCAAAAATAATAGAAAAAAGCTTAATCTACATAAAAGACGGGGACACTCGCTTCACGCCCTGGGGTCTGTCAGAGCGACTTTAAAAGACACACAAAGAAGACCACTAAAAAGGAAAACATTTAAGGAAAGATTAGGAAAATAAGTTATACAAATCAGTTAGTTATGCATTAATTTTAAAAAAAATGAGAAGAGATGGAAAAAAGGATAAAAATTAAATTGTTAATTTTCTTATAGTTTTAAATTAATTTTAGCTAAGTAAGCTATAAGTATGGCATATATTTTTACATCCTGTAACGATAAAAGATGTAGAATATTAAATGGGGTATTAACTTTACATTTGTATATTAAAGTTTTGACAAGTGTATCAATATGCTCAACATACTTTTGACATTCAAAAAATATATGATCTATGTCACTTCTAACTTGACATTCTTCACATTTATCTGAGGGTAATACATTAATTTTATTCAAATGCGCAGGATAACAGGCATGTCCAAATTTCATACGTATGATGGTAGTTATAAACCTTCTAGGAGCATTGAAATTTTTGTGCCAATACTTTTTAGGAATACTATTGGTCAATAGTGAGTACCTAGTGGGTGAATTCTTACAAAATTCTTTCCACCTCAAGTTCCATTTTTGAAATACGATAGATTTTAAATAACAAACTGCCTCACCAAGACTTAAGCTATATTTAACAGGTTCACCATTCAAAACACTTTCTTTGGCAAGAGAATCTACGAACTCATTTCACTAAATTTTTTTTCCTAAATTAAAACACTCTTATCAATAAAAATGATAATAATCAAAAATTAAATTTTAAAACTTTTTGTTGTATTGGGTAAAATAGTATGATCATTTAAAATCAAAATCGTTATCCTTTAATTATTTTTCAAAAATTCGATCGAACAAAACAAAAAACGGCTCGATGGATTGAATCGAAACTTTGTGGGGTTTTTGTAGGTATACTGAACTGTAAAAGGTTTACGGATTATCCCAAAAGCCTTTTTTTTGGTTTTTCAAATTAACATAAGAAATAAAAACATTTTTTTAACCATAGCCGATGTTTGCGGGAAGTGGTCGTATCGAACTTTAAAAAAATATATACACGTTCGGCGGTTGAAAAGTTTCGAATATGATTTTTGGGTAATGTGTAAGAAAAAGACGTAGTAGAGCGACAACAAACTTGGCTCCACCTACCTTGGGCGGCTATCGCGTCGTCGTTGCGCTTATCAGTCCGGTCAAAGTTCGGTTGCAATTATTCGCATACAGTAATAAAGTAAAAATGGTCTTCACTGTTGAACAAACTAAAGTGCACTGCGAGGCAGCCAGAAATTTACATTCACATCGAGCGGACCCGAGCAGTAGGTACGGGAATCCGCGTCGCTATCGGTGGGCGGTTACCTATGCAGTCGTTCTCTGTCTACTCTCTATCTATTAGTGTTACATTAAAACGCAATCCGTTAGATTCAACTCGCCAAACCTGTATAGCTGAATGAACAAGTTATCCGATTCATATAGTGGTTACGTTGGATTTTTTTCCAGTTTGTAAACCAAAAAAGAACAGAAAAAATGTAAAAAACTTTTTCGGTATTTATTAGGATTGTGCAGTATACATTGCTTTATTTTTTTACCGTTGGATCTTAAAACCAGAAACTTCAAGCTTTTAAATGATGTTTTTAAATATTTCAGCGACAAGCGTGCGATTTGCAGGGGAGCAATTTTTTGCAGTGCAAAGGCTGCATGTTAAATGTTAGGCAATTTTTTCAAAACCTAATGCGTAAATGCATGTGGCCACCCAGACATCTAGCGGGCGGGCGAAAATTAACATGCTGCCTTGGCAATTCGAAAATCGGTCCTCCGTAAATCGCACGCTTGTCGCTCTTCAGTCTGGCCGTACACCTACCCTCCATCCAAGGCAAGTTGAAATATTTTTATTTTTCCAACAAAGATGTTAAATTCACTAAGAACTCTTTAATTATGACAAGTGAAAATTGTATAACACATGTTTTTTTGAATACCTATTACATTTTTAGACGATTTTCTTACCAAATGAATGAAATGAAAAACTTTAATAATGAAATTGACGATGCCAAATCTGACACCGATTCGACTTCAAGTGAAGAAAATCCTGTTTTTGAAATAAATTCCGAATTTCAGGAAGCTTGTATTAGTAATACTCAATTTGATAATAAAAATCAGCAAAGTTTTTACCCTAAAAATCAATACAGTGGCATACAGAATATTGGATTGTCCGAGGTAAACGAACACAATGTAAATGATTTGGATATTCCCACGTCCTTTTTAAATCCTGTTAATGTGCAATCATACTATCACAATGTTGGTGTTAGTATCTTACCAGGTAAGTAAACACAAGAAGTTTATTAGGAAATGATTCACTTTGCATTAGTTCTTGTTACGAAAGTTTACATATATTATATACAGGGTTTTCGAAAAAGTGAGGTCAAAGAGTTCTATCGCGCTTCGTTTGGGAGATATTGACCTTAAAAGGTTGGTATAAAAAAACATAGGTCAATTATAACTTTTAAACTGTTGGCATAGTACCAATGACATTTGGGCTACTAAATAACCTTATAGTAATGTTTTTTTTCATAGGTAAACGTCTGTTTAGTAAGTCGGAATTATACAGGGTGCGTACGATTTTCGACATTTTGCTTTGACCGCCTAATTCCTTCATCATTTTTGTACAAAAAAGGCTTATTTAAATCGATATCTTGGACCATTTTTATAAAATCTCATTTTAAATCCAGATATACCAGCATTTTGTATGAGAAATTGGGGATATATACTTTTTACATAAATTATTTTATTCTTTACAATACACAATAAAAAATACTTCTTTACAATAAAAGCGTTAACAAGAATTGCCTTATAATATACAGAAATCTAAATTTTAACTTTTTTAAATAAATGTTTAATTTTTAGCATTATTACATTAGTTTTGAAGAAATATTATTTTATTGCATTTGAATGTTGACTTAACTTGATAATGGAAGGTCGTTAATTGATAAAAATTGCATATACAGTGTTGTCCATTTGAGTGTGCAACAAATGGAAAACTTTTTCATTTGCAATTTGTCAGAAAATTTAATTCCCTATAAAATTTGGTTTTTGGTCCGAAACTGTATTAGCAGTAGTTAGTTTTATTAAAAATTAAATAGTTTAGTAGGTCAAGAAAAGCAAACGAGTCTTTAGAGTAGAGTACCCGTATTTTTAAAAATACAACAAAATGTTAAGTAAAGAACTTATTTAGAATTAAAAGTTATGCTTATATACCAAGTCACTGCCGCCTATTCAAATTTTTAAAAATTTTTTCAAAATTTTGAATTAACCCAGTGTAATACAGATTTTTATTATTATGATTCAATATTTCTTTAAAACAGTTCCAACCAAGTGACTTTTGAACAAATTTATTAAAATCGAAGCGAATTTGTAAAATTGAACTGCATTTATATTTTTTTAGCAAATCGCTAACTTCAACTTTATTGCGATAAGATATTTAATAGGGCCCCAAAATTATACATATATGCTTTTTATTAAGGCAAATAAACTATAAATAATAAATTGCGTATAAAAATTCCTTATATACATTGTAAAATTTTTGTTTTAAATTTTTATGAAAGTGTAAAACAAATAACTTACAACTAAAAAAATAAATAAATAGTAACTTAAATAGGAGGAAATGACTTGGTATTTAGGCATAACTTTAAATTTTAAATAACTTTTCCATTTAACATTTATTTGTATTTTTAGAAATAAGGGTACTTTACTCTTAAGCAGTTTTTAATATTTTTGACCTACCCTGTATATTATAAAACTTTTAATAAAACTAACTACTGCTTATACAGTTTAAGACCATGCACCAAATCTTATGAATAACATTTTTTGACAGATTGCAAATAAAAAGTTTTCCATTTGTTGCACACTTAATGGACCACACTGTATAACGTAAAATAAATTATTTTTAAAGGAAAAAAATTAAAGTCAATCTTATCCAGCAATCATAAGTAAAAAGAATAAATATTTTCTACTTGTTTATTTAATGTTTTATAATATTTAGCTAAGTGTGTAATTAAAAAAAAAAATTTTGGTGTCATTTCGGAAACTTTTTTATTATTAATTTTACGGAAAAAACGTATTCTTCTGCATGCTTTAAATTTCAAAAAACAACTTTCAGGGCCCCGATTTTCGACTTGGGAAGTAGACATTTCTGGTGGAAAAGGTGTTTTGTTTGCCTCTTTCTATTACAATCAAAAGTAGGTAATTTAAAAGAAAGGAGCCTCTATGCCCAAGAATTTAAAACTTTTATTAAATTGTTTATTCTAAGGCTCAAGAACATTATTTTCTTATATATATATATAATTTATTTATTTTTCTTAAACCATAAACCAATAATTATTTATTTATTTTCTTGGGTATAGGTTTTTTGTTAATAATTAAAACTACTTCATTACATAGCTAACATCTGACGTTTCGCCCAGCGTAGTGAGCTTTTCATAAATATGTTTATATTGCGTTCAGGCAACAACCTCGAAAAAGATTGTTATAGGCTCACATCTTATTTTTCATAAAAAAAAAAAAAAAAAAAAAAGAATTCCTACAATAGATACTCTTTTATTTTTATTAAATCAAAATAAGATGTGAGCCTATAACAATCTTTTCGAGGTTGTTGCCTGAACGCAATATATTTTGAAAAGCTCACTACGCTGGGCGAAACGTCAGATGTTAGCTATGTAATGAAGTAGTTTTAACTATTAACAAAAAACCTATACCCAAGAAAATAAATAAATAATAATTATATATATATATATATATATATATATATATATATATATATATATATATATATATATATAAAGTTTGGCCGAAAAAAGTTAACTTTTGCTTAAGAGTAAAGTACCTGTATTTTTGCCAATATTAAAAATTGTTAAAGCGAGAGGATGTTTAAAATTAAAAATTACTCTTATATATGCAATTTTGTTTATTTATTTTAAAAAATATATTTTTTGTTTTTTTGCGATTTTGGTAAAAACTGGTATTTGATTATAAGATTTAAACGACAATTTTAATTAAACATTTTAAATTTAGCGCTAATAAAACAAGAAGAATGTACAATGCTCTAATCAACAAACTTGAAATTTGTCAATTTTCGCAGAAAAATATTTTTTCTTTTAAACAAACAAAATTGTATTTTTAGAAGAAAAATTTTAAACATCTTTTCTTTTTAATTGTTTTTATAAGTATTAGCAAAAATACAGGTACTTTACTCTTGAGCAAAAATTACATTTTTGGCCAAAACTCGTAGATGACTAATACAATTTGATATCTGATGGTTGCTTTTTAGGTTTTGTGTACCATGCAGAACTTTTTATAAAGAATAACTTTTTCCATAAAATTAATAATAAAAAGTTTTCCATATGACGCCAACCTACTTAAGACACACCATAGTTTTATTTTTTTTAGCCACTGTTGTTAAGAAGAATATTTGTTTAATAATGAAAATAAAATAAAATTACAGATATAGCTAGGTACATCCATGGACACGTTGCATTATTTCTGTTTTTAGGTATACCGGAAGAAAATGAGGACGAAGAAGACATTAATGTTATAAATTCAAAAAGACTAAGTAGAATAAGTGACAAATTAGAAGTGCTTAAAATACAAGACCAAATAAGAAAAGACAGCATAAAGGAAATTTTTAGCATAAACGAAGTTGTAAACGAAATTAAACCGGATCCAATCAGCAAAATTGAGTACATACCTAATTTTAAAGAGGAAAAACACAGAATTTCGGTATTGGACGAACTTAAAAACCTAAATAAGGCTAGGAATTGTTTTCATTGCTCCCCTTATAGAAAATATATATGGACTCGTCGTCTACGAATGCTTAAAGACTTTTTGTATGATAATTTTGCACGTCCCATGTATCATGCATTAAAAAACTTGTATTTTTACCCTACACTAACAACGAAAATAACTACAAACTTAGTGTCTACACTGTATATAACGCTTGCTCCGTTCATGGCCATGCAGAAATCATGGAAACAACATTTGGTATTCAGTACTGAAAACGCTACTTTTCTGTTGACGTATATCGCATTTGCATGGTGCTTTTTCTGGTTACTTTACCTCTTGTGTTGAAGATGACCAATGCGAAGATCAGAATATTGTTTGTGTTTGGTTTGTTTGTATCTGGGACAAGTTTATGGAGTAAGTTTTTAAATTATTTTTATTAATTTAAAATTATCGGATGTTTCATTCCCTACTAAACCTTAAATTAGTTTTGGTTAGTTCTGGTTAGTTCTGGTTAGTCAGTGCAAGCTATCATTCGAGCTGGCTTAATCAGTTAATGCTGTGCAGTACTCTTAGTGTGGAATTAAGACATTTTTTCCGAGAGAGAGTTTATTATTTTCGAGAGAGATTCTAAAGTAACTAAAACCAATAGCAATAACCTTCAAAAAGTGAAAGAGCAAAATAAGTTTTTCAGGTCTAAAAACCAAACCAACCGCTTTCTTTTGTATATCTACCTACATATCGTAACAAAAACATCCCTTGAGATTATATTCATACCTATAAATTTATAGCATATTTTTCCGGTGAAATTTATTTGCTCCAGGGAAAGTGTCCCCGGCCAACCCCTGAATTCAACGCTAAGTTACCTCGTCGTGTCACATCATGTGAGTTACGGTCATGTGTGAGTCGGTCGGTAAATCGCATCACAAGCAATATTTCGTATATCACTTAAACGTCAACTTGAACGGTACTGCAAAACTTTAGCAGTATTTTTTTAAGTAGGCGATAAACGACCGATCAGTTTGTTTTGTGTTTGTCAAATATAAAAATTACGAAATGTTTGGTTAAAATTTTGATTTGATTGATTAATGACAATCATATTTAAACGTGTGCAGTTCGTGTTTGTCAAATATCGTCAATTTTTCTATTGGGAATTCAAATTAAGAGACACAACAGACCGGGTTGCAGTCAATTCGGTGATAAAAATGGGTATTTAGAAAAAAATAGCGAAAAATATTTACCATATTTACAGAAATAATCCAATTTTTTGTTTGTGTCTCGACTAGAAGCAAGCAAAAAAGGACATTAAATTTCAGAAAAAATATAAGGCATCTTTGTCTGATATCCTAAATGAAACAAAGAGCAAATACTAGCTAGCGTTTCGCGTAATTTTATATATAAGTAAAGCTAGAAAATGTAAGTTTTGGGATATTTACAATTGAACTGCAGGCAAAAGAAATCCAATTTTTCACGTTTTGATTTGAATTGCAGAATTTTTAACGAAGTCCGTGATAACAAACACTTTTTAGTGGTTGTTATCATGGACTCCTAGACCCTTAGCAGAAATTGTAACTTTTTCTATTTTTATCATAAATCATAAAAAATATTTAAAAGTACCTACCTACGATATTAACTGCAACAACAGCAATCTAAACTTGACTAAGAAATGTCATTTTGCACTAAGATAGTCTGTTTGGCAAGGGGTAAAGTGTAGTGTAGGGTAGTGGAGGCACTAAAACGTAGGATTAGGTTAGAAAAAGTTTAAAAATAGCTTTTGATGTCAAACGCGTTTAACTGATTTATGTCATTTCAATTCAAAAAGGTTTTTATGCTTTTATTTATAAACAAATAAAAATAATATCCATATATCGTCACTCTTATTGTTAAAGCATCTAACTTCAGTTTTAATAAAAAATGTAATGCCATTCTTAGCCTTATAAAATAAGGCTAAAGATGGCATGAAAATCACATTTTTACTGATTAATTAATTTTTAAAACCACCTAACTCCAGTTTTAATTTAAAAAAAAATTGAGACCACCTTTAGCCTTATTTTATAAGACTAAAAATGGCATCGCATTTTTATTAAAACTGAAGTTACGTAGTTTTACAACTAAGGTAACGATATTTGAGTTTCTTGTTCTTTATACTTGTTCGTTCGAGTGGTCCAAAGACTTCTTTGACAAGAATAAGAATTATCGTTTAAATAAAATGTATCTAACTTCACGACTTTAAAAATAGTGTAGTTAAGTTAAAACCATGGTAACCTAGAAGAGTTAAAACTAGTTATAACGAAGACTAAATCCCAAACACCTATTGCTAAATTACACTGATAATGCAAAACGGTTTTTTGACAGAAAAAGTTCAAAATAGTTATAATCTTTTGTTATGCCAAACAAAGCTAATAAGTAGTTCAAAATTATTCCGATCAGCAGGCGGATTCTTAACCGCTGTCTCGAGACGTAACGTATCGAGTCGCTACCGAATGGTAATTCTTAAATTATTTTAAACTCGATTCCGAGTCGATATCTCCCGAGTTCCATAACTAGGCACTATCCTTATTAAATACGTCTTTATCCTATTAATTATTTATGTAAAAACAGATGAGAAAATAAGGCCAAAAGGTTTCGAAAGGGATATCGAGAACTCGATACCGACCGAGTCGTGACCTACCGAGAAGTTAAGAGTCCGGGCCCAGGACGCTAAAGACGTTGCCAAGTTGCCCAATTTGTAAAACCAATTGTTCTCCCGTATTTTATAGACGGGTTTGACAAAAATTTGATCGTTTACCGGCTGCTTTAAAGGTTCCAAAACATGACTGGTGCCTCGTACATTCAACAAAAAACAGATACCGTTTGCTTGATGATTATTATAGCTTTTTTTAATATTTTTTTTTATTTTAGTACTATCCAGTAAACTAACAAATGACGTCATAACCATAAGCAGTCTTCTGTTTGGAATTGGTTATGGGATAATTACCTACACGGAAAAAATTGTTTTTAAATCGTCAATAGGCATGAGACCATGGTACTTAGTCAGAGGACCACTTGAAGTTCTTTCTGCGATAATTATCCTTTTTATTTATTATTTATTTTATTTGCATCACTTAGACCTTAAATTGTTACTATTTGTTGCTGCCCTATCATATTATTTTAATGCGATAGTGTGGTTTTGTTTGCCTTTTGTAAAGTATTTTTGGAGTATTGTTAAAAGAATTGTTTCGGACGAGAGAAGTCATGAGGAAGGTTTTTTCATTAATGTTAATAACCAATTTTTCTAATAAATGTGATATTTTATTTTTTTGTTTGCTTTTTTAATGGTCTTTTGCTATGTTATACTTTTATTATTAATTTGTAAAGAGTTCTATAAATTAAAGAGTAAAAAATGTACAAATATATTTTATATCTAACTAGACCTATGCTTAACATGTATCTATATTATCTATAATACAACTGGCGGCACGTTGGTCTACTGGAGGCACAAAACAGCGATATTTGGTGTATTCCTTTTAGGGTTTAGAACCGCCCGGAACGACACCAAAAGTGTTCCTTTAATTGCAGTCTATTGTATTTTTGACGGTTTTGACACTCATCACAGTTCAAGAACGGTTTCGGGCGGTTCTAGAGCATAAAGGAATACACCAATTTCATTTAGGCAAACATTTTACATTTTCTGTGTTTATCACTTTCATAGCTACTATAGGGCTAGGCGGGGCAGTGCATCGGATCCCTAAGCCTAAGCTAAGGGGGCCCTAGAGTGTAACTTAGTAAGGATAAATAATAGGAGTAGTGAAAATTTTACATATTGAAATATAAAAATAGAGAGGAATGATACTGTACAGAGTGGCGCCTTTTCGTTGAACTTCCAGGCTTTACCAAAAACTAAAAGCGATAGAACAAATCTGACTGCACTCATCTCATGTCTAACTTGATTCGTTTTAAAGATACAGAGTTTTTTCAAATTTTGTCAGTGTCGTACCTATATGTTTCCCATTGACTTTTAATTTAAAGTTCTACTACAAAGTTGGTTTTTACAAGTAGGTCGCCTTATACATATATCGTATATAATACATATACAAAATACATTCGATATATTTAATTTGTCATACTTTTGGAAATATAGCCATCGTCAGTGTTGTGTGCTTTGTTTTCGTTTTAAAAAAATTATTAAATATACAGTCTTTCTACGGATGGGGTTTGCAAGAGGATAAATAGACTAAAGATTTAATTGTTAGAAAAAAATCTTCATAAAAATTTTGGCTTGTAAAAACCTAAAAAACATGATTTTTCTCAAAGAATAAACTACTCTAATTTTTAACACGCTTTTATTAACTTGGGTTGTAACTATCAATCTGGCTATGTAACGGAATCTTTGAGCCTAATTTTAACCAACTTCCAGCTATTCGATTTCTTTGAAACTTTGCACACGTATTAAGGAAACATGACAATGCAATAATCTGCAAACAGTATCCCGTTATCTTTTTTTGGATCGCCAGGAAAAAAAAAATTCCATTATATTATAAAAACAACACCTAGGGTGCCATCTGTTGGCAACATTTCAAACTTTGCTATTAAATGAAGAAGAAATTTTTTTAGTTTTTACACAATTTGGTTAGTTGCACCATTGGTGTTCAATTTTTATGAACAATAAAAATATAGGGTTAGTTGCACCATTGGTGTTCTAATTTTTAACACGCTTTTTATTATTAGCTTGGGTTGTAACTATCTGGCTATGTAACGGAATCTTTGAGCCTAATTTTAACCAACTTCCAGCTATTCGATTTCTTTGAAACTTTGCACACGTATTAAGGAAACATGACAATGCAATAATCTGCAAACAGTATCCCGTTATCTTTTTTGGATCGCCAGGAAAAAAAATTCCATTATATTATAAAAACAACACCTAGGTTGCCATCTGTTGGCAAAATTTCAAACTTTGCTACTTAATGAAGAAGAAATTTTTAGTGAGTTGCAATCTGTTGGAATTTTTTCGCCATTTGTCAAGAGTAGCAGAAACTAAAAAATGAAAAATAATTAATAGTTTAAAAAACTAAAAAACACGCTTTTATATGCAACCAAACTAAAAATTAGAAAATAATTTTTTCATTAAAAAAAATATTGTCATTTCATAGTAAAAAGCGTGGGGTGATAAATATATTAAATGTTATAATTATTATATTTGCAAATATCTATGATGGAAAAGTTATGAAAAAATAGTAAAATGCACCCCACGCTTTTTACTCTGAAGTGACAATACTCTTTGTAATGAAAAATTATTTTCTAATTTTTAGTTCGGTTGCATATAAAAGCGTGTTTTTAGTTTTAAACTATTAATTATTTTTTCATTTTTAAGCCAAATGTCATCAGGAAAATGTATTTAGAGTTAAGATTGTAACCGATAAAAACAATAATACATTTCTTTTTACTTCATAATTTGGCGAAAATGCCTTGATCACATTTGTTTACAGCTTAAAGAATTGTGTCGTGTGGAAATTTGTAGAAAGCAGTTTGTTTAGGTCATTTTAATATAAAAATCTAAAATAATTCATTTTCGATAACGTAAATATTAATTTCATAAAACTTTTTGATACTTTGTAACAATTATTAAGTCATTGAAAGTGCTATTCTAAGTTAATTTTGTAAATATTTCGAGCTTAAACTTAAAAAAATAAAGGTAGTTAAGCTCTTGGAGAAAAATAATGTTTTTCAAGTTTTTGCGTACCCTATGTACTAAATGTAAAAACTTAACTGTCTTAAACGAAAATAAATTTTAAGTTAATAAACCAATGATCGTATGAAGCAAAAACCTCTTTACTTAAAACACATTTTTATAATACTTTCAATTCAAATTAATTTTAGTTTTAAAACTAATATTTCTAATAGATATAATTAGGTCCTCCTCAGTGGCTTACCTAGAACTGTCGAGTCCCAGAGCGGTAATTTTACGGAGGCCCTAAGGCTATAGTAAAAATCTTAATTAGAAACAACTTGAGACCAAGTAAACATGTATTTTATAAAGTAACAGTCTTGACATTTTTACAAAAGTCCTAAATTTACATAAAAAAGTAAAGGACCTTCGTAACAGAGGCTTGTGGTGCTCCCCTTCCCCCTCGGTACGCAAGTGGTCCAATCCTCAGACTCCTATACCGGGTGCCCACGAGATCAATTTACGGCTGCCATTATTTTATTTTTTTATGGATACTATCGAAACTTGGTAGGGTTTTTAGACCAACGAAAAGTAATTTTTGGTGCATATGATAAGCTTTTACCGGAAATGCCTGTAACTTTTGATTTTTAAATGGGACACCCTGTATATTTTTGTTTTGGATTTTCCAGATCATTTTTAGTGGGAATACAATATTTTTAAAACAAATTTTGGTCAAATTTTATTTTTAAATTAAATTTTTATTTTTTATCTAGAGTGCCATGATCATTCTAAAATCACTCCTTATACTCTACTTACTTTTAGAAAAATACGAAATCGGTTTTATCTTTTTAACTTTTTTACTAGAGAGCTCTATACTTAATTTTTTAGTTTTTTACCCTAGCTCAAAAACCAAAATAGGACTATATCACTTTCATAATATTTTTAAATGCAGTATTTTAAAGCGAATCCAACGATTTAAACACTACGACACTTTACTTCATCTTTTTTAACAAACAACATTTATTATGTAGGAAAATGATCTATTTGATACTAAATGGCGTACGTCGCAGTTATCGTAGTTGACATAAAAACAAAAACTAATAGAATAGGTTGTAAAAACAATTGCTAGTGTTTCATTAAAAGTTTATAAAATAAAAACATTAGTTTTTCCAACATATTCTATTAGTTTTTGTTTTCATGTCAACTACTATAACTGGGACGTACGCCATTTAGTATCAAATAGATCATTTTCTTACATAATAAATGTTGTTTTTAAAAAAATGAAGTAAAGTGTCGTAGTGGATTCGCTTTGAAATACTGCATTTAGAAATATTGAAATAATGAAAGTGATATGGTCCTATTTTGGTTTTTGAGCTAGAGTACAAAAACTAAAAAAATAAAGTTTAGAGCCCTCTAGTAAAAAAGTTTAAAAAGATAAAATCGATTTCGTATTTTTCTGAAAGTAATATTATAAGGAGTGATTTTAGAATGAGGATGGGACTCTAGATGAAAAATAAAAATTTAATTTAAAAATAAAATTTGACCAAAATTTGTTTTAAAAATATTGTATTCCGACTAAAAATGATCTGAATAATCCGAAAAACAAAAAATATACAGGGTGTCCCATTTAAAAAAATTTCATTGCCGGTGAAACCGGAAGTCGTAAAAGCTTATCATCTACACCTAAAAATTACTTTTCGTTAGTCTAACAACTCTACCAAGTTTTTTAAGTATAGATAATTTAATTAAAAAATGGCAGCTGGAAAGTGATTTCGTGGGCACCCGGTATTTAGACTGTATTAAACAATAAGTAGTAAACAACCCTCGTATCTTAATATACATGCATAGGAGTGAGCACCATCTATGTAGCTATAGCCAAACTAAAGAAAATTCTTAATGCTTGCGTTTAATAGAAAACGTTAGTGGCGATTTTTCTTTTTGATTTTTACTCCACGGTGTTTATCAGTTTACTTTATTTTTCGCCTGTGGACATTCCACATCTCACTCACGTGCATTGTCTGAGTATTGCGTGCAAACACAGAAAACATATTCTAATGGTGCAACTTATCGACTTACTGCATATAAAAATTTGAGGTTACGTAAGGTAAAGTTATTTTTTTATATAATGGTAAGTTTAACCACAGCATTTTTAAACTAATTAAATAGTTCAAAATGGCTGTGGTTAAACGATATTTTTAATTTACCTCGTTAATTACACACCTTTTTCGTGTGGGTCCGAGCTTTCCAGCATTCCAGCCACTCTTCCAACGGATGCCCTAAGAAATATGCAAGTTTCTATTTAAAAAATGGCACTGGCTAAACGACCGCCGGCGGTTTTTGCTCAATTTTAAGAAAGAAACCGCCGTCCGGCGGTTTTTATATCTACGTACATATAAACCGCCGAAAATTATAATTAATTTGCTATTATTGGCGATTTTAACTTATTTTATAGATAAAAGCCGCCGTCCGGCGGTTTTGCTTATAAAAACTATTTAAAACCGCCGAGTAATAGTTAAAATTAACCTAACTTTGGTAATTTTCTAGAAACCTGCGGCAACTCCGATTTTGACGAAATTTGGTATACGGAGGTTTTTGGAGCGCTGATCACGAATCTGAAAAATTTTTGGCGGAAACGTTTCGTTCTTGAGATATTCATCATCAGACTCGAAATTTAAATTAATCCTATTTGTTACAATATTTCCCTTCTTTGCACATAATTCTTGATTTAAAGCTAAAGTGGCACACAATATTTGGATTTTCACCTTTTAAAACCCTGTTTTTTACGTATTTTACATTATTTTTGCATTAAATTGCATAGCTATGCTTTGAATCATTTTAATCCCAGTGTGCCATGAAGCCCTATGTGTGATGTATGGTTGCCGCATTATCAAAGAAAAGCCACGCAATTTAATGCAAAAATAATGTAAAAACGTAGAAAAACGGGTTTTAAAAGGTGAAAATCAAATATTGTGTGACACTTTAGCTTTAAATCAAGAATTGTGTGCAAAAAGAAGGGGGAATATAGTGAAAATAAGCTTAGTTCAAATTTAAACTTTGATGATGAATATCTCGAGAACGAAACGTTTCCGCCAAAAAATTCTTTCAGATTCGTGATCAGCGCCCCAAAAACCCCCGTATACCAAATTTCGTTAAAATCGGAGTTGCCGCAGGTTTCTAGAAAATTACCCTAACTTTAACAATTATTTGTTTTATTGTTTAATACTTATTTTGATTATTGATCAACAAACAAAAATTAAACTGGGATATACGTTTGACACTTACAAACATTTTGTCGAAGCTTTTCATAAGTTAAAAAATATGTATGTACAGTACTCTTTTCGGAAAAGAAATGCCAGAAGTATTTTAACGGCAAGAAAAACGGATTATTTCATAGAGCTAAAACTAAAGTATTACCAATTAAAGCGGTATAATATAAAGCTCCTCCTATAGCGACAGTGTTACGAGCGTTGACCCAGTAAGCGATAGGTCCCGAGTTCGATTCCGGTATAGATAAATACCTTTTTTTCTTGGTAATTTTTTATACATTTTTTCTAATTTTTATTTTTTATTGTTCATAATTTAATTTTCAGACAAATAATTTTCCACTTTAAGAATTTTAAGTTATATATTATATCTAATTGCTGACTTTAATGCTGACGATGACGTCCTGATAAGTTATTTCTTCGCCTTTCCTGCCTGACAATATTTTTAAAAGTGTTTTTTAGTGTTGTAAATTATTGAGTCCAAGTAACGAAATAGTGTTGTAATCTGTCTTTTTTAAATATAGGCCCTTGATAAAGTGGCAATCCAGCCACGAAACGTTAGGATAAATACAATAGTGGTTATATTTGCCTATCCCCATCCCGCTATTATACTACTCCAATTTGTTTTTCCAAAAGGTGCTATTAACTAAACTACAATATTAAACAATAAAACTACAATAAACTAAACGCTTATGTCACGCAAAATAAATAATTTTTAAGGTTAGATTAACTTTAACTATTTTTCGGCGGTTTTTAATAGTTTTTATAAGCAAAACCGCCGGACGACGGTTTCTATCGATAATTTTTCGGTTTTCATATACGTAGATATAAAAACCGCCGGCGGTCGCTTAGCCAGTGCTTAATAAAATCCCAGAAAACGGGAGCTTGATTATCTGCACCAATAATAAGATTAACGCATTCGCCATTTTATAACTGAATAAAATACTGGTAATACTACCGCGCAAAGGCAAAATAGTGTATTCGCAAAAATACAATTTTGAGAAAATCGATACTTTTCTGTTTTATCCATTTGATAACTGTTTTTGTCAACGTCCTAATTTAGTACAAAAGTTTTAAACCTATTAATCTCTTATCTTTTGAGCATAAAAAGAAACAAATGAACATCAAAAACTTACGCGCGTGTGCATCCCTATACGGTCCCACTGGACAGGCCTCGAACTTTCCACTTTGTTCGTTCTTTTATTCTTAGAGTTTCTAGAATGTGGAACCTGCTGCCCGCGGAAGTCTTTCCTTCCCCCAAATCTACAAGTATTTAAGTCCCGTGTCAACAAACTCCCTCTTACCTCGCTTAAGACACCCACACGGTACGTTAATATTTAGGCTTTTAGCCTTCGTGGTTTGTCCAAAGATAAAAAAACTCAAGAAAAATAAAGAGGTTAACTTTTTTAAACGAGACACCCTGTATATTATGTCACATGTCACCATTAAAAAGGTCTTTTAAAAAGCTCTTATATCCGATTTAAATGGCCATACTTCCAAAACTATTACAGATAGATATATCAAATGTGTTTTTGTAAAGCTTTTAAAAGACATTTTTAATGGTGACATAATATACAGGGTGTCCCATTAAAAAGTCTCCCTCTTAATTTTTCGTATTTGATGTTCATTTGTTTATTTTTTTATTCTCAAAAGATAATAGATGAAAAAGTATAAAACTTCTATACAGAACGTGCCGAACACTTGCAGAAAGTGAATTTTCGTCCCTGAGAGCTAGGCACTGTGGTGTTCGAAAAAGAATCGCTTTTTGCAGTATTAAATACGTAATACATATAATAAAAATATCAGAGCTATTTAAAATAAGAATATAAAATTTGGGAGTCCATCATTAACGGTTATTTACCATGTGATTTAAAAATTGTGTTGAATAGGTACCTTTGACACTCTCTCAATTATGATTAAAAAAGGTGTAGTTTTATGTATTTAATTTAATAACCGGCCTTGGAGAAAAAATAGTTGATATATTATTATTACGTTTCTGACAGGTAAACAATTATTCTTTTTACATTCATTGTTTTATTTCTATAACATTTACTTGCATTATGGTGCCGCCATATTGCTAACATTGGCATAAATCATTCGAAATTACGATTGTTATTTTAGGTAAACAATAAAGTAAAATGGCGCTTTTAAAAGTCCAAATATGATGACCAGGTAAAAAAGCATTGCTACACCTCTTACCACTACAGCATTTTAAATAACGTATTTTTATAAACCCCAATTGATTCGCATGAAGGTTTTCTTATTTTTTTATTTATTTATGTATTGTATTTATACAAAAATTATTACTAAATATTATATTTTAATTTTCTAAATGATCTTTTAAATTTTGTACTAAAAATTTTAGAAATTATACTACAGTCTTTTACGGTTTTACAGCTTTACTCGAAAAGACACAATATGTTCAAAACTTTAACATCAGGATGGTAGAAATAATGAAAATATTTTACTTTAAAAAATGTCTATTGGTGCTTAGTAGGTGCATCTTAAATTTCATGAAAATATCTTGAACAGTTTTTAAAGTCATGATAAAAAAACTATTTTTGTCTTAAATTTTAACACCCTATAGCTTAAAAGTTGAGAGGTTTAGAACAAATGTTCATATGAACTTTTCTTAGTAGAATAAGCCAATGAATTATATCCTATATTTTTAGCCATCAAGTAAATTACCCCCGTAAAAAACTATTGAATTGGAAAATTGCTCTAATTTCTACAAAAGCAAACTTTAATAAAATATATATATATATATATATATATATATATATATATATATATATATATATATATATATATATATATATATATATATGTATATATTTCGTATTCGTATTCCAATACCGATTTTTAGTATTCGACCCAACTCTGGTGCCACTTATTGGTTACCAGTGTAATTTTCCGAAAAAAAGGGGCATAATCGTACACTCCTAGTCTAAACGATTTGTTGGCCAAAAAAATTATAAACGCAATATGTAGAAATTGTCTAGTAACATAATTTTCTATGGCCTTTTATTAAAATTTTAATTATAAATCGAGAAAAACTAACAATCTTTACATTTTCTGCAATTGGTAACAGTTTTTTTTTTGTTTTTTGGAATCGTAATCCTTTGGTAAAAAGTCGGCCGGCCGCACACATCCTACTTTTTAATCGGACGATCAAAGAGGAATATCAAATACGATTATCTGAAGGTCGAATGAAAATAGGTTTTTATGACCGCGACGCATACAGCCGATCCGATTTTAAATCGGACGTTAAGTCAAAAATGTCGCAAATAAGTCAATCTTCAGATAATCTGTCAGATCGTCCGATTAAAAGTTGGATGTTTGAGGCCGGCCTAATCAAAAATGTAACATATTATTTTGTGCTCTATCAAAAGAATCTTTCTAATTTTTCTTAAAATGGCTTGATAACACAAATTTTAAAATGCTACTACATACGCATTACGACTTGGTTTTCAAAGGGCGTCCAGCATACCCTGGAGAATATATATTTTTTAATACTTTAATGTTTATGTTAACCAAACAAGAAACAAACTCCTACTTAAAAATTTAGGTGCTTAATAAACATAAAAATTGTCAAGCACCCGCAAAAATAGGTATAGTGTAGGTAGGTGTAGTATTCCTTTTACATGAAATAAAAATTGCAGCGCAAAAATTTCATGCAAGATTTTTTTTATATAAACATCATCAACAAAATTTGGAACTTCTGTGTTTTGCATCAATGGTTTTATAGTTCAATAAAATTTACATGACAGAAGTATTTAAAGAAAAACAATTACTGCACACACTTACACCTAGTAGAGTAGTTGACCATTAACTGTACATGGTGTCCCAGAATTTGTGGGCAATCTCTTGGATTCCTACAGTACACACAAGTTCTTATAAACGTTTGTCAAAAGTCCCTCGTTATTGAGATATGTGCTCTTAAAGGAAGACTTTAAAAATCGATTTTTCTTAACTAACTTTTATAGTACTTGGTATTATGAAATAATGTTTAATATGACAAATAATAGTAAAGAATTCCTTAAAATTGCGTCCTCTTATACATTGCAGCCTTTAGGGCGCCTGGGGCGGGGACTAACTCTTAAACAGTAGTGCTAATTATTTTACACCCTGTATTATAAAGAAATAAAGGAAGTATTTTTGGATAACTTAAACCCATGGCTAAAAGAAAAGGTGCTCCTGTTTAACATCGATTAATTGAAGCTATTTAGAAAAAACAATTTTTTGTTTAAATACGCTTCATTTGAATAATTTTGTGAGTTTAATTATCGAAAATTATGGAACCCTGTACAATGCTGCAACATTCTTTTTAATTTCATAAATATGTAAAAAAATCTCAAAACTTTTTGAGTGCCAATTGAACCAGAATGACTTTTTAGATGTCCCCACTACACAAAAACTCGATATCAAACAAAAGCACCTTTAGGGTGTAAAAATAATTAGCAATATTGTGTAAGGTTTAGTCCTAAACTATATGTTTCATATTAAAAATTGATTTTATTACACTAAGTAATAGAAAAGTGATTCAAGAAAAGCCGATTTTCAGCCACGTTCTTTAAGGGCACATATTATCTTTGTAATGAGGAGTTTTAGAAAAAAATAGAAACTTGTTATATTATTTTCATGTGTTTTATATGAATCTGGGAGATTGCCCACATATTCTGAAACACCCTGTATTTTGCCAAGACAAAAACCTTAAAAAATTAAAATACCCGCCAAGGACGCGCGCACATCTGACTTAAAAGAGAAAGCGCGTCGGGAAATAAGAAAGTATACTGTGAATACCTCTGATCAATGTACAAGAGTTACTTCTTAATTTTAGACTCTTCAAGAAATGTTACAAAACCATGCAAAAATAGTAAAAACAATTTATAAAAAATATATTTACCAATTAAAAAGTCTACAAGAGACTTAAGTGTTTCCAAGAGTTAAGATTAAGTAAAAAGAACTGTGTTAAGATGATATTTGCTATAGGATGTTTGATAGTAATATGTGTTACTGCAGTGGCAATAATAAGATCGAAAAAACCACTTAAATTGATTCTTGCCGAAGCAAAGTATGAAATTTTATATAATGCCCTAGGATCCAAGTATATGATGAGCGATATTATCATGAGAAGGAAAAACAAGACAGGTAGGCAAAGAGTTATTATTTTTTCATAGTTATACCAAGTTGTGGTTATCGCATGAAAAATCTAACAATAAAAGCATATTTGCAGAAATAGGGTATAGTAAAAATTTAATCTAGGTAGATTATGCAGAATTGTAAGTCGATTATTAAACTAAGGTATAAAACATCCTGAAAGGGTAATACGGTTATTTATTTTTAAATGCTGAAGTTTGTATGATAGCAGTTAAATGGAACTTTATAGGTATACTGGGTTGATTTGGCCAGGCAAAGTTTTTAATGGCCAACATCAAATGGTCCAAATTTACATTAATAATATATTTATTTATAGCCTTGAGATAGTTTGGGTCTTAAATAGAATGTATATAGGATCTCTCCAAAGGAGCGGATAAAATGCTACCACCAATTTCTGAGGCTAAAATATGAAGAATTAAATCAACTTACCTTAGTCCAAAATTAGATGATTTTAAAAATACAGGGTGCTTAAAGTAATAGATGAATTTTCACAATATCTGGCTAAAGAGCATTTTGGAAGGTAAAAATTTACAATCTTGTTTATTCTAAACTGCTACTTGCAGGGGCGGTCATAAGGAAGGGGGTACCATGGCCTCCATGCCCACCCCTTTCATGCCACATCCTTTGTAACCGATTTTTTTTACTAAACCCACCTAATTGCAAATATGGGCATTTAATGATTAGATGGCCCACCCCTCGGAAAGTTGATGTGACCGCTAATTGTGGTATTTTTAAAATTAAAAACCAAATAACTTTTCCGAAACAATCTCCCTACCCACCCACAAATTTTAGTAGGGTCTGCACGTTTAGTAAAGAAGCCACCGACGTCATCATTTTCTGCGCGAAATCTCCTGATATTTCCTTATCCCATATTAAATTTAAAATGTTATTTATTTTTTTAAATCAAATTTTTAAAATGCCAACTTCCTAAGTAAAGATACGAAGCCCTCGAAACCGCGATTGAAAGAGAGATACAGAAGTAACGTAGATAATGACGACGTCGGCGTCGGTGGCTTTTTACTAAACGCGCGGACCCAAGTAACGTTTTATTTCTTGAAGTATTCTACTCAAAATACGATAAAAGTTAATTTAATCAGCCGTTTTTGAAATATCTGAATTTACAAATTTCAATTCCTATGGCCAGGTCTATACTATACAGGGTCTTAAGAAATAAGTTGCTGATCTTTAAAAAGTGAATTATTAGGTGATTTTTTAAAAGGAAAGTTTCAATTAACCTATATCCTAAATGGCCTAACTTTTTAGATACAGGGTGGCAAAGTTAAAAATTAAATGTTTTTTTACAATTTGTATTTTAAAAGTAGAGGCATTTAGGACAAAGGTTATTTTTTCAACTTTTCTTCTTAAAATCACCTTAAAATTTACAGTCTCAAAGATCAGCATCTTATTCCTTAACACCCTGTATAGTGGTAATGTCAGACCTGGCCATACAGAAAGTATGTATATTTTTTTTAGGTAAAATATATTGAAGAATAAGAGTTTTTATCTTTAAGTTATGATACAGAGGGGCTCAAAGATATTTTATTATACATTTTACAGAATATCTTCGGTCGCGCCCGTCTAATTCTAAAAAATTAAACATTTTTTAATTTTATACCCCAAAACCCTCTCTAGCCGAATATTGCGACAAAGCACCTATTGTCAAAAAAATATACTTATATATTTTTAAAAAACTTAAACCAGATTGAACTTTTGACACCCTGTATCTTTAAAATCCACTTTTGGACTAAAATAAGTTGGGTTAGATATCAGGGGGCGGATGGAGGACCTTTCCTATGCTCTTCAAAAATTTGACGACAAAATCAATTTCGGTTTGAGAAATTAAGACCCATTAATTTTACCAAGGAGGATGGGAGGTCCAAAATATGGAAAAAACACCTTACGTAATTTATGGAAGTCCCCTGATATTTAAGCCTAAGAAATTTGTACCCTTTATTTGAGAACTAGTATTTTTCACTCAGAAAATGGTTTAATTCTTTTGCACATATTTGGTACAAATGTCTTTTATTATTTTGTTATTAAAGACGTATCCCAAATTTCGGCCAAAATGCGTTAAACATCCCTAACAATGTACTGTAGTCTCTAGTACACTAAACCAAAAAGTTTGCAGTTCCAAGTGTTCCAGTTCTTGAAAGTATTATTATTATTCTAAAAATTTATGAAAATTACATTTTTATTTTTTTTATTTTTAAATCCCTTTTAAACCTTATCTTAAAAAAATAAATCTTGATATAGAAGAAGAAGAAGAATACCTACATATACCATTTTTTTTTGTCTGTAAAGTTCTAAAATATAAGATACGCAGCACACGAGATACTTTTGGTATTACTACTAGTTGAGAAATCATCTGATATTAACAGTTTTAAAAGTAATAATTTATTGTGTTTTGTTCTTATTAATATTTTTGTGTCGATAAAAAAATTAGATCCGTCTAAAAATTACTTTCTTTGCCCGGATACCGCTTATGCTTATATCATACCTTTCTCCTTAGAATGAATGTTAAAATGACGTTGACCAACGAATTTTATTTATACCGGGTGCCCACGAAATTACTAGCAAGCCTGTCATTTTCTTGAAAAGTGTTACACGATTTTGAAATTTTGATCGGATATATGGTTGTATAGGATGCGGATTTCTAATGTTTTTTAGATTTTATGTGGCACATGCGGTTTAACGGAAAGTGCTGTCAGCTTTACTATTTGAAATGGGACACCCTATATAATTTTTAAAAAGTCAATATTACAGGCAATATTAGGTAAACATACATATACCTATTTTAATTAGTTTTAAGAAATGGCGTTTAAAAATGTCATGTAAACCGCCATTTTCATTGACTTGTTAAAAAAAAATGATAATGGAAAAATGTTAATGCGATTTTTACACATATTTAATAAACCTTATATCCTTTTAACAATTTCCGGTTTTACTGGAAATGCCACAGAAATTGAGTTTCGGCAGTAAAGACCTTCAATAAATCAAAAGATTTTAAATATTGTATGTAAATTAGGTATTTAGAAAACTTTTAACATGAACTTTTATTTCTGATATAATTTTTTTATGTGTAAACTATAGAGGACACACTACTTTAAATTTACAAATTCAACTGTTTTATCATACCTATACCAAATAATATTATTTAATGTATTCTCCAGTATACTTTTGGTTGTACGAAACAACTTAAACATAAATATCTCATAAACGGTTGCCCACAGCAATTCTTAAAAATATACCTTTTTTGGGTAAAAATACAGGAGAGTTTACCATTTGTATTTTATACCGGGTGTCAACGAACCTATTAGACAAGCAATAACTCCTAGAATATTATTAGACATATCATAGCTTAAAGAGTGGTATAGCTAAATGGTATCAGAATAGGAGAATTTTGCATATTTTTTACTGTTTACTAACTTCCCGTTTACACCCTGTATATTTCAACATTTTTGTATTTTTAAGACACTTCTAACTATGATTTAGATATTTTAAAAAGTTTTTACGCTTATTTGATTTTTAAGAGCCATTTGTAATATTACATCTAGGTCGCCATGATGCTTTATTTATGCCCTTTATTTTAAATTCAATCACAAATAAATTGGTATCGTTAGATTCGTCAATTTTTTTAAACATTGCTTGTCTAAAAAGTTGCCATTAGAAAAATAGTATATTACATAACAAATGTCGAAAGTGATAAATTTCACACGAGTGGGAATGTTGTCGCACGAGGCAATAGCCGAGTTCGACAATACCACGAGTGTGAAAATCACTTTTGGCACGAGTCATGTACAATATTTTCCTTACGACCAAAAAATATTTATAGACCAAAATCCTAAGTTAGTTACAAGATAACCTGACAAAAGCTTAGACGTAAATCAATGTCAATGCCATAAAATCCAAATATAGATATTACCTTTAATTGTATGTAAAAGCAAGAAAGTATTTATTATTTTTATTTTAGTTTCCTTACAAAAGTGTATGCACTGTTATTTCTTGAATTAGGTTTTTAAATTGCGTAAAAACACCTTATCACTAAACAAAACTTACAGTCCCAAATGGATTAAATTAACTTTCAACTCTAATTTAATGGCAATTTCATTTTTATTTTACCAGATATTAGCCTTTTTCTAACAAAGTATGATTTATTTAGAAAAAAATCGCCTGGAATTTTGCGGTTAGGTTAAAATTTAACAAATAATGATCCCTACTTTGGCATTTGAAGCTTTAGACAATTCCATTGTTTAATGGGTTGCCTATTATTATTAATAGCATTTACTATAAAATAATGTCTCTAAATGAACTAGGTAATAAACCCGTGAACATAAAATTAAAATGAATAAATAATTTGAAAAAAGATAATGTGTGTTAGCACTGGTAAGTCAAAACCTTTAGTTTATTAAAAATATACTGTAAATATCTTTTTAACGGAAATTAAGCATCTGTCATATGTACTTTTTAACACTCGTGTTGAAAAGTAGATTTGAACACGCGTGTGGTATTATTCGTTTTCTAAAGGATCAAAGAGTGCGTTTTATGTCATTTTCATATGTGGTCGTGGAAAATAATAGTTATACACGAAAATGTCTATTTGCCGGCTTATTTTATTTTAATCTTTTATACTAGTCACTAAATCCTTTGCTTGTATTTTTCTAACATCACCTGGGGTCGTTAGATTAATTTGTGTCCAATCATGGCCACCTAGATACAATAATGAAAATGGCTCCAAAAAATCAACTAGACTCACAAACTTTTAAACATGTCACATTTAGACTTAAAATTGTCTTAGAAATCTTTTGGTTAATTGGGGGCCCGTAACTATTACTTGTACCGGGGCCCGGCACGGCTTTCGGCGGCCCTGGTCCCCTTCCTCACCAGCACAAACATCAAAAGTTTAAATGGCAAAGAGAGTCAAGTGATAACTTATCTTAAATAAAGAGTTTTACATTTTCTCTTTAACAGTACTTAGTTTTTAAAATTGGTTTAGTAGTTTTCGAGAAAATTCACCTTATATTTTGGCATATCTATCTGTTGGCTTACCTTAAATAACTTTTTAAAATAGTAAAATAAAATTTAATACATACGTTTATCACATACTTATGCATTTTTAAACTGATTTATTTGTTTATTTTAAATAAGACATTCGAATTATTTTTACTAATTTGAATAGAGGATAACAAATTTTAAATTAAAATATTTAAACATATTTAGATTTTGGATCCAAAAAAATAACAAACGGTGTGTCGTTTTCTATTTAAATTAGTAAAAATATTTCGAGTGACTCATTTAAAATAATAAAGTTAGAGTAGGTTTCGGTTAAATCGAAAGCAATAAAAACAAATGAATTTGTAAAAAATACAAATTTATGTAAAATGTGTCCCTCCGTACCAAATTCTATTTTAATGTATTTAGTAATGAAAAAGTTACATGGTTGAGCCAAAGAGTACTGCGGTATTTAGAATGAATTTTCTAAAAAACACTTAACTGATTTCAAAAAACTTAAAACTATTAAAGAAAGAATTTAAAACCCCTTAAGATGAAGTATCACTTGACCCCTATTGTCATTTAAAGTTGTGTGTTGGTAAGGGGAGGTATGATGACCCTAAGCAAGTAAATTTTGACACCAAAAAGTGACCCACTAAATAAAAACATTGATGCGTTTAAGGATTTTTTTGTAAGTATCAAAATCAGAACACGAGGTGGCTCATTTTAATTGAAATGCGCTGTGTAGGGTGTTGCTTAAAAAATATCAATCTTTTATCGTACCATATATTTCTTAAAACATGATAAAAGTTCTGTTACTGATTGGAAAAGTACATAATTAAACAAGTAAACTAATATTTTTATTTAATTTGGACGATAAAAAAAAGTTAAGAGGGTGTAAATTTATAACTCGACACCCGGTACCTACGTGATACGGTAAATCGCAGGTACATAGGTGGTAAAGGTTGCATCAAAATTATCGATAATTTTGCTGGAAAGCGTATTGCCTAAAAACTACTAGAGTTCATTTTCATATTTTGGCGAAAGAGCCCGACTCCGAAGGAGAAGCTAAATTATTATCTGATTATTTTGATGCACGAGTGTAATTTAGGGAGAAAATTACTCGAAGAAACTATAAAAAATGTATGAAATACCAAACTGACATATTAAATAAACAAAGCTGTTGTTACGATGTGGTTGTCAAATTCAACAATTATAAACATGACAGTGCAATTTTCAATTTCTACTATGCAATTATCGCTGTAACCAAGCGATAATTGTCGAGTAGACAAATGGGTGAGTCAAATTTTCTAATTTTAGAAATATGATCATCACTGAACATGAGAAAGTGCTAAAGTATGAATGTAGCCTAATCGATTCAGTTTTGAAATTCTTAAAAGTGAGTCCTAAATTTGAATAAATTTGCAAAAGTTTATTTGCAAATTAGTCTCCAGATATTTATATTTTATGGTTTTACTAATATTGTAAGAAAAGTTGTACTTTATTGTTACTCAGACAGGCAGATATAATAATTGTTCTATTATTTCTCACATTTGTGTTTTAGATTTACCACTAAATTCAGGTAAAACAGCAGTAATAACCGGAGGGACAAGAGGTATCGGCCTGGAAGTAATTAAACTTTTACTTAAATGTGATATCAACGTAATTATAGGTAATGTAATAAGGATTCTAAATTATCTTAATTACCAATATATTCGTAATTTAAATAAAATTAAGTGTTTTAATGACATAATTTTTTGTTCAACAAAATTGCAGAATGTTAGGAAATACATCGTTACTGTTAAATGTGGTGCCAGTAATCTGTAAGAAAAGTTAAACATATTTTAAAAATTTTGATGCCCACATTGAATGGGGATTTACTAATTGACTTTAAAATTCCTTTGCCTTGGTAGCACTGTGCCCCTGGATATGTATAACAAGAGGACAAATTGACCAAAAAATATTGAATTTTTAAACCGCACTTTGGGAAAACTGGTCGCATGGTCCAAAATAAGGAATACAAAATTGTATTCTAATCGAAAATATACAGGGCGAGTTATAATTATAAATATAAAAGCTGACAGATTACAGTAATTTTATTTTTAAACATTGGGCAAAAACGTATAAGTTAATATTGCAGAGAATTGTATTTTATGTCAAAGCTTAAAGTAAGAGTATTAAAAAAGTCGAAAATTTTACACTACGCATTAGCACATTTTTAAATACATAGTATAAACCAGCCAATTAATTTCTTCCAAATACTGACCGTCACTGATTTATAGAAACTTTTCCTCATGGCAGTGACAAAATCATTTAACTGTTTGGTTTTACCTGAATATTATAAACTAAATAGTTTTTTAAATTAATTAAAAAAAACTGTTTTTATAACTAGTAATTCTTTACCTCGAAATACGTTTCCTCGAATTTAGACATAAAATACAATTATCTACATAGTCTGCCCCATTTTTATACACCTATAATTTTGCTCTATTTTAAAAATAAAAATGTTATTTTATTTCACCATTTTTTATATTTTTATAATTATAACTCGACCTGGATATTGCTGATTAAAGTATAATTTTATATTTATTAGTTTCTACGACAAAAATAAAAAAGGTATGGTGGTGTAAATTTATAACTTGACACCAGATACATAACTGACGATGTTTAAAAGGTTATTGAAAATGGGTATTGTAGTTAGTTCGGGTTGACGCAAAAAGTCTTAAAACAATGTAGGTGTTTATAAAAAAGATAGTTAGGGTAATACAAACATTAAATGCAAAATCGTATTTACCAAATAGTTATTTATTATACAAGGGAAAAAAGTTCTAGAGTTTAGCTCGAGGTTTTGTTGATTCCCGACGCGAAACGGAGGGAGGCAATAAACCGAGAGCTAAAATCTAATTTTTTTTCGTGTATAATACACTATTATTTTTGTGATGGAAAAATGCCCCTTATTAAAAAAATTTTATTTAAGTCAGAAAATTAATCATGTAAAATTTGAAGTTTCAAACTTGTGGAATGGTATATTTGAAACACAATTAGACCTTGCGTTAGTATGGAAACCCTTAAGGAAATTATTTAGTATATTTCAATAAAATTTTGTATTTTGACGTATTGAAATTAAAGAGTTACAACTAAAAGCATTTCTTTTGTAGTTATTTGGAATATTATAAAGATAAAAAATATCTGACTGGACTCCTAATATAGGGTAAATGTAAGGTCTGTAAATAAATTATTCTGAAATTAAATATTTACGTTTACTTACGTTTACGAAAAAAACCGAAAAATAAGAAATTTGTTTTATTTTTTCCTGGTCTTATTTAAAATCGGATTTTAAAATAAATTGCACTTACACATTGCCACTTTTTCTGCTTTACCCAATGGGAGTATTTTATTTGAACTGCGACGTTTCGTTTTTGTAGGACCATCATCAACTTTATTTTTTTAAATATGGTCCTGATATTCTGATATTAAAATTTTAAAGCCGATTGTAATACAAATTCAATGATATATCACATGTTAAGGTTTAATCCTAATGCGGACCTGTATTTTTAGAAATTTAATAAAAATCCTTATCCCCATATTTTAAGTTATTAAATTACTTTAATAAACCAAGCAAAATTTAACGAAAACCCCCAACATTACTAACTCACATTTTTAAATACGGTTCTGATATTTAAATATCGAAATTTCAAAGCCAATTTTATTTCAAATTCACATTATGGTTTAACTGTAATACGGCCCTGTATTTTTCAAAAATAAAAATGTTTTTTAAGGACGCCATTTTAAGGAATTGAAACTAGTATTTATCAAAAACTATAGAAACTTGTCATATTACTTTTATGTATTCTATATGAATTTGGAAGATTGCTCGCATGTTCTGGGACACTCTGTATAAATTAATTTTGTTATAATTGTAGGTTGTAGAAATACTCAACAAGGTGAACTTATATTACCAAAGTTTAGAGAGGAAGGTATTACAAAAGGAAACATAGAAGTTTTTCAATTGGATATAAGTGTTATTGAATCAGTAAAAAAATTCGCTAGTGAAGTAAAAAGCAAACACGACAAAATAGATTATCTTATAAATAATGGTAAGAAAATACAGACTAATTTGGATCTAATAAAAGAAAAATATATTAAAGTAAAATTAAAAGTAAATGGGAAAATTAGTTTAGATTGAAAAAAGTTTTAATAAGAATTTTTAAAAATACGGCAGACTCTACAATAGAAAACAGTTGACTTGTGCATATCATGTTTTCTTCCAAGGTTTTTATAGATGACAAAAGTAAATTAAAGAAGTTATATGGTATTTTAACATTACGCATTAAATAAAATATTGAATTTCTAGTTAAATAAACTCTTCTTAGTCATATTATCCAGATATCATTATTTTTATCCCAACAGTATAATATTAAAAAATAGCAAATTGGTTGTGTAACCAGGTTACTTAATACTTAATTCAAAAATCGTTAAATTTATATACAGGGTGCCAGGACAATAATCTTCGTAACTTAAAAAGGTAATTTCTTGCATTATTCTAAGCAAAAAGTCCATAATAAATTATGTCCGAAACCGTTTTCGAAAAAATTGAGTAGTTAGTAATTAAATTGTCCCAAACATTTGGCAACGTTGCAACACAACAGGGATACAAGCGCACGAGGACAGCTACTGATTAATCAAATTATCATATGTTTTATTTAATAACGCTTTCAGTACATTACATTTACTCAAATGACAGAACTTACCGATACGTGACCATACACACCACGAATATCCACGATTATCAATTACTTATTAAAACGATGCGATGCACCAAAAAAGAAAAAAAACAACATTCGTAAATCAGTTACAGTTAGATGTATTAACAGTCACAATACTCTCAAGTCTTTGGTAGTCTTCTATAAATGTTCTTCTAGCTGGTAGCCTTCGATCAGAAAAACGTTCTTTGCAAATGGGTCTAGCTTCTTCAGAATTGCGATGAGCCTCTCCGTAAATAAAAAGCATATAGTGATACTCGCGTACCAAAAATATCTCTTTCGTATCAAAATGCATGCACTAATAGAGCAATACATATTAAAAATAAAATGTGATTTTAATTTGAGTAAACATTACTTGCATTAATGAATGCAAGAAAAATTCAAATATTTTTCCCGATGTAGGTATTTTTTTGACTACCAACACCATGTCGCGTACGACGTTGCCACTTGTGTGAGGGATTTTGTTGTCTGTTTTTCTTAGGAAAATTGTATTTAATAAGCAAGAACAATATTTTTTAGAGAGAGTTAATAAATATGATGTATTCATTCAATTTGCGTTATAAGGCATATGATTTCAAATGATTAAGGTGCAAAATTAATTGGATATTATGACTAAAAAGAAATAAGTTCAGCATTTTTTTCTTCGTAACGGCGGATTTTCGGACATACATATGATTATGTTACAAGGAACTTTTTGCTTAGAATAATGCAAGAAATCACATTTCGAAGTTTCCCTAACACCCTGTATATAGTGTTATT
Source organism: Listronotus bonariensis (assembly GCA_014170235.1). Lineage (NCBI taxonomy): Eukaryota > Metazoa > Arthropoda > Insecta > Coleoptera > Curculionidae > Listronotus > Listronotus bonariensis. Next base: position 79,875 of record JACEGR010002201.1, on the reverse strand, counting down.
GATTGCAATGGTCTAAATTTTTTTCTAGAATCCAAACTTTGCTATTTTTTAAAATAAATCCCCAAAAATATTTGTCTTTGCCAAAATAGTGTATTTTTAAGCTGGCATAATGTTTGGACCATACGTGGAATCTCGTGATGGCTTTGAATCTCAATTTTCCACCAACTATTTGGGACATTTTCTGTTAACTCATCTTCTTTTGCCTGAACTTAAGAAAGCAGGTACAGAAAAATCACATTCCAGAATTGTAAATGTATCATCATGTGCTCATGTTGTTGGAGATATAAATTTCGAAGATATTAATTATAGGTAATATATAACAAATAAAATTATGTATTACAGAAAGAAGGTATTAAAAAACCAGTAAACAAAATATTTTTAGTGAATACATGGTAAGTTTCTGTAGGATTGCATATTAGTTTTAAATTGAAGCCATATATGCTGGAGCTAGTTTTAAAGTGTACACTTTCTTATATTAGATTGTTATGTTCTACTTTAAAAAAAAACAGTACATTAAATGTAATAAATGTAGAAAAAATATAATTTCTTAGGTTTAAACACTCTGTTATGGTTGTAGGCATGGCCTAAAAAGTGATAATTTAAATTGAGCGTTGAAAAATACAACTTTTAAGACATTTATCTCACTGTTCTTTTTTCATTTTCTGTCTTTGAACCATTGACGTACCAAACCACGCTTCGGTGGAACATCACATATACAGGGTCTTACCTAACCACGGTACGAATCTTCGAAAGTGATTCCCTATGTCATTTTACAAAAAAATTGTCCTATGAACAAAGGTCCGAAGTTACTTCATTTCGAAAATACCGGACGTTAAAATTTTTAAAAAAGTCGTTATTATATAAATATCTTAAGTATCATTAACACTGATATGGTTTAAATTTTGTACAGTGATTTAAAGTAATAAGGCGGTTATTTAGTCCTTACCAGATTGAAGAAATTTGTTTAATGACATCTCAATGGGCACCTCAGAAAAAAATGGAAAGCACTTTAAAATGCAGTCTAAAAAGCAATCCTTGGACTTGGACAACATAAAATAAAAATGAAAAATAAAAACAATACAATATAGGTCGTGTATTTAATTAAAGGTGGCGATTTTTCTCGTTTACTGTAAGGTCAAAATTATTTAAATGTTATTTTTAACAGATTTCAGAAAGGAAGAGGTTCTTAATTTGCCTGTATGTTTTTGTGTCTGTTACGCGATTACGCCGGCGTTTGTAAACCGATTTTGAATATGGGCACTGTTCGCGGTGGTCCCATTAAATAAACCAAGTCAGGATTGCGAGAGAGAAGGTACTAAAGCTATTTTTCAAGTTGTTCGTGCAGCGAAGCTGCGTCTAATATGGTATTTGATCAGAGTAGCTTTTCAGTGACGAAAATTTTCTGTCACGCTCCAGGGCTTGAAACTCTTAAACTGCTATAAAAAGGTAGTCACTGAAACGCATCCCTAGAACAGAGAGATAACTTTGGGAAATTTTAAAATTTCGTTTTTTTTAAACCTTTCTTGGCTTTACAATTATAATCTCTTTCTAATATCTAATTCCATTTCAAACAAATAATTTTTAAAAATCCATCTTTAACCATAAAAAAACAATTTTTTTGTCGTTTGGATCACCATACACCAAAAGAGGGGCTGGTGCATGCAGGGCAAAAAGAAAGAAAAACGGAGTGGTTAAGGTGCATAACACTTTCGGTCACTGGAACGCCATAAAGTAGAACGAAATGCTCCGGAGTTACTCAGGACCGCTCTATATGCGTCACTGGAAAGCTACTCTGATAATAAAGATAAGGGGCGCATACAGAATCGACAACCTTGGAGTAAAAGTTACCCTCTTCACCGAACTAAAAATTGGCTCTTGTAGTGTTTTTTAGTGTATGTTTACCGATTTAATAGTAATAATAATAAACTAAAAAGCAAAAATAAACAGTTTTAAAAAAATCGTCTTTTGAAAAATAATAAAACGCACTAAAAACTAGGAAATAATGAAAACAGTCAGATAATAACATATGTGCTGAACTACTTAATGTTTATAACTAAATAAACAAAAGCTATTTATACTTTAATACCATATCTTATTATCAGTCTTCTGTTTTTATTATTTCTTACTTTGTAGTGCGTTTTAATATTTTTTTATTGCCCGTTTATTGATTTTTCTTGTATGTTGTCTATGGATACTTTTTAGAATAAGTTACTGCCTTTTTTCAGTAGCGGGAGCCGGGCGACGGACTGACGCTATCGAAGTATATGGAGTCTTATGAGACCTTTCACACGTAAACACAAAAAAGTCAGCAAACTCAAAGGCTTCATATTTTTTTCATCACTTTGTCCGGCGAATTTCGCTTAGTGTAAAACTAGGGTTAGAGTAGTTTTAATTTTTTTTCTTAAAAATTGTATGGTTAGGTGTTTAATCGGAACAAAATTAGAAAATTACAAAATAAGTCAGTGGCGTACTTTTTTATTAATGATATTGTCTGGGGTGCTCACTGAGTCGCCACTGTACCCAATAATTGTATTCTAGTTGGAGCTTACTAAGCGTCTTATTACTTCAAACAACTAACAACTGTACCAAATTTAAATTAAATCGGATTCAGGATATTTAAAATATTTATAAAATATCGATCTTTTATTTTTATTTTAACGCTCTGTATTTTAGAAAGGAAGCAAATTCGGACATAGGTTTATAAAACCTTTGTTTTCGTAAACTGACATTAGGAAACACCCTGTAAAAGTCACAAGAACTTTGCTACAAAAAAAAATAATTAAAATGTTTTGATTACTTTAGTTTTTTAATACGCACTCTAATTTTTTTGTTTTCGTTACTTACATTATTTATTATTTTAGAAATCAGTACATTCCTCCTCAAGCTTATGCCCAGTCTAAACTCGCTCAAATACTATTTTCATGCTATCTTAATACCTTATTAGCAAAAGAAAATGAAAAAGTTCAAGTACACTCTGTCCATCCTGGGATAGTCAATACAGAACTATTTAATGGAACCCATTTAAAAAATATTGCCCCATGGTTACCATCATTGTTTTTTAAAGTAAGTAATGCTATTTGTTTACTTCTGTGTAAGGTGTTTTTACATTTCTGGCAAACATTGTTTTCTATAAGCTATTTTTTACAGTTTTAAATCTCGGTTTAACCGAAATTGCTTTAATTTTTTAAATGAAACACTTTGTACATTTTAACATTTTCGGATTTCTGAGACAATTCTAAAAATCAGAAGGTGATATTTTAAAAAGTTTTTAGGTCAATTTGTTTATTTGAGATTCATTTTTAATAATGAATCTAGGTGGCCATGATTGGACGCAAAATAATCTAAAGACCCTAGGTCATCTTAAAAACATACAATCGCAAAGTTTTAGTAAAAACTGTAAAAACCAGCGTTGAATTCAGGAGGCCTGGGGAAACATTTTCCCCGGAGAAATTTGGTATTGAATCATTATAAATGTTATCTCAAAGTATACAATTTGTTATAATATAGGGTGTCTCTAAAAGGTCTATATAAAATGCTACCACACACTTCTTGCGCCAAAATACAACGATCTAACCTAATTTACCTTAGTCGAAAAGTTGATCGTTTGCAAGATATATGTAGGCTGCCTAAGTGTCCATTTTATTTTAGTTATTTTTAAATATAATATATTATTTAATATTAGGAACTTTTCCATAAAATTGGGTAAAAGTGGGTTTTCAGGGTGGAGAATTGATATATATGATCTTATTTATGTTGTGAATTGTAGAGGGAGCCACCTGCAGTTCTTTGTTTATATTTAAAATGTCATAACCTTTTTGTGCCTCTGTATATTATAACTTTTGTAAAAAAAAAACATTTTTCTGGACAAAAAATTTATACTTAGTAAATATTGCTATGAGCAACCGTTTTAGAGATATTCGAAATTAAACGTTTTATTCCACATAAACAAATTCTTCTGTATATTTTCACGCGTTATCTAGGCCACCCAAATTTTATTAAAAGTGTGTACAAAATGCTACGACAAATTCCTTGCGCCACACAATCCAATGATCTAACACAAGTTACCTTGGTTGAAAAGTTGATCCTTTGCGAGATACAGGTAGTCAAAGTAAAAAAATAAAATAGAAACTTTCAAACCCTGCATCTCCTTAATTAACGACCAATTTTTTAACTAAGATAAATTGCATTAGATTGTTGTATTTTGATCCAAAAGAACTTATGGTAGCATGTTGCACAGATCCTTTGGACACTGCCTGGTGACCTAAATAAAGCGTAAAGATGCAATGGAAAACTTGTATGAAATAGCACGTTTAATCTTAAATATCTCTAAAACCGTTGGTTTTGAAATAAACAAAGTATACCTTTTTAGTGCAAAAATATATACCTTTTTTTTAACAAGTTGCAAGTGGCTCCGTCACATTTTACAACAAAAACGTAAACAGTTTTCGATATCTTACCATGAAAAAAGCGCGTAAAACCGAGTTTTGTACAGATATTTTTAATAGTATAAAAAAATAACTAAAACAAACGGAAATTTTGACACCTTGTATCTCGCAAATCATCACTTTTGACTGAGGTAATTTGCATAAGATCGTTTTATTTAGGCCCAAGAGAGTTTGTAGTAGCATTTTGTACAGAGCTTTTAAAGACACCTTGTGTATAATACAAAGTGTTTGGTTTTTACATCTGAAGACTCTTTTTTGCTCTTCAAATTTTTAGGGGTAATACATTTTTGGTAACTTCAGGGTTTCTTAGAGAATATTAAATTCCTCCCCACCTCACCCTCCGGAGATTTTTTTCTGAATTTAACACTAGTAAAAACACCTTAAAAACTCTTAGAATCCACTTACCAAATTACTTTATCATATATTTCTTGTTTTTAGACACCTGAACAGGGAGCGTATCCCGTTATTTATGCATGTACATCCCCCAATTTGGAAGGAAAGGGGGTACATACATTCACAACTGTCAAGTTTTTCGACAAGTGAAAAAGCTCAAGATGCTGAACTCCAAGAAAAATTGTTTACTTTTACCAAAAACTTCTTAACATAGAAATATTTAGTAGTTTATCATAGTTGCTCTTACACTTGTTACCCTTTTCATAATAACTTTAATTGTTGGTGTTTTAAATGATGGCACAGATTTTTAAATAGTAGGTTGTGTAACAGTACAAACAACAGTTTTTATAGGCGTTGCACACAATACTTTTTCTACGACTGAAACTATAAAATTGGTGTACCATTTAATTTAAGTGTTTCTTTTTGTTTTAAAATACCAAAGTGCATTAGTTTTGTATATACAGGTATACTGTTATTTAAAATCGCACCCAATGGTTAATTTTTCAGAAATAACATTTTTTTATTTCTTTAATAAACTCTTATATGTATTTTATATGTTCGCACTAAAAGGTAATAACTTTCTAATCGGAGTTGAAAATACATATGTAGTTCTTTATATCTGCTTCGATACCATGATACAGTGATCGAAAAAAAATGATCTATTTTTATTACATTTTTTTGTTAAATTAGTAATGGCGAAAAAATTACAAATATTTTTTTAAAATTTGTATTATTACTATTTTTTTGTTAAATTAGTAATTACCTGAAAAAATATTTCTAATATTTTTGCTAATTACTCTTTTACAAAAATTTAAAATATTTTTTGATAAGTTTTTACCTGTTATCTACAGAAAAGAAAGAATATAGAATATTTAAAACTGCAGCTTAAAATAATTCCAAATTGAATTAACGAAAATGCAGCTTATGTAAGATCTTAAAACCTAATGTTTTGTAAAATTATGAGGTTTTTCATAATTGTAAATGTAAGATTCTGCGTAAAATTCTAAACATAGTTTATGTATAATATTCCATATCTAAATCCAACCGTTATTGACTTATTTTAAACTTTGTGGGAAATGACGTTTGCAAGCCATTATACGTAGGTTGCTCCATAAGTTTTGCAAAAACTGTAATATTTATTAAGATTTTTCTAAAGACATTTCATCATTATCTATACATTTTTGCATGCGTATAAACCAATTATTCAAAAAGGTAATTCTACTGATTCTTTGTAATAGAATTACAAGCTTCATCCCAAGCACCTAATAATTATTCGTCATTTATAAATCTTCGTCCTTTTAACTGGCCTTTTATTATTGGGAAGAGTGCAAAATCACAGGGCGCGAGGTCCGGGCTGTAAGGAGTATGGTTCGACAGTGTGAGTCCAGATTGGGTCAATAATTTGTTACTTGTGGCTGCTCGATGTGCTCGAGCATTATCATGATGGAAGTGCCAAGTGCTCGGATGCGATTTCGGACGCAACTCTCTTAACACATTTAAGATCTGGGGCAAACAGATGGTTGTGTACCAGGTAGCAGTAACAGTCTTCTGTGATACCAGCACTACCCTTTTGATGATTCCCCTGCTGGCAAAGAAAACGGCTATCATACTTTTCTTGACTGATTTTTGTTGTTTGACCACTGGATCTTTCAAATACCCATAGTTTTAATTTGGACTTGCTAGGGACGTCGAAATAGTATAACTATGTCTCGTCACCTGTGACGATTGAATTCACGTCCTTTGATCGGCCTGAATCAATTATTTCGGCATTTTTACAATTTTTACGTGCCGCTCGCTGAGTTTTATTGAAAGAATGTGGAACCCATAAACAACGCACTTCACAAGATCTCCTGAATTGAATCCTGCTGGTTACCGGACGACCCGGCCTTTGAACGACATCTAAGTTGAATTACGACGTTGAAATTATTTGTACAAGAGAAGTACGATAGAGAAAGGGGCAGTCTTTATTAAAAGTATTGACCATTTCTTCATAGCACTTCTGATACGATAGGCCACGTTTGAAATTGTAGTAAAAATTACTTTGAAGTCGCGGTGATCGAGAGAAGCCATTGTTACGACTTTCCGCTTTAGTTAATAAAACTATACCGAGAACAGAAACGAAAATGTACTGCATGTATAAACTTGTCAGAGTAAGAAGATATTTACACGCTCAATCAAACAAGTACAAACGTATTTGTTTTTCAATGCAAGACCTATGGAGCAACCTACGTATAACCAACGTTTTCTTCTGAAGAAAAGTCTTCAATAGGAATTGCGGTTAGGTTACTCCTAGAGAAAGATCTTTTAACAATTTATATTTTAACAATAATGTGGTCTCAAATAACCGTTAATAATTATAATATATTATGTATTGTATTATATCAAAATAGCAATACAGCCGTTTAAAGATCCTTCTCTAGAGAAAACTAACTCCGATTATATTAATGGCTATAGTTTAGAAAAAATTAATGGTTATGTAATGGCATTAGCGTCTAGACCTCGTTACATGTCGTTTTTACTTGGCAGTTCTATATATGTAGTGGATTTTTTGAATAAAATTCAATGTGTCCGAAGTCACGGTCAGGTTAGTTCTGTCAGAAACACCTTTTTTAAAAAATGGCAGCACCCCTATTCATTTCTCTATTTTGCAATTTTGTTGACCATGACGTCTGATTGGACGGCGTCAAAACGACATATAACGAGGTTTAGACGGTAGTTGTAATGGCTTGAAAACGTCATGTTTGACATAAAATTTAAAATAAATCAAAATCGATTGGGCATAGGTATATGACATTATACATAAAATAGTTTTAGAATTTTACGCAGAATATCAAAAAAATATATATACAGAGTATTTCATTAAAAAAAAAGATCTTGACATTAACTTCCGGTATAACTGAAGGTGCTAGAACTGTCAAAATATTTTAGTCGTGTGTCCTTTGCTAACTCTATAATGTAACCAAATTTTCAAACTTCTAAAGTCTAATTTTCGAGAAATCGATCGCAGTAGTTCCTCGTGGGACATTCTGTATATTGACCCATTTTGATGGCGAATAAATTTAGAATAAATAAACTTATTAAGATGCAGTTTTTGCAGACAGCCTTATATGGCTATTTTGTCGTGACATTCCAGTAGCATCATAAACACAAAATGGGCGATTTTTTAACATAAGGCAGCGTGGTTATCTCTCTATTCTTAAATTTTAATTTTTTCCCTTTAAAAATGTGTAACATAAAATATGGTTAATTTAAAAAAGGATTTATTAAACTCTAAAAATAACTGCAGACTGCATTTGTAAAGTATGCTCTAAGTTCAACACACCTACTTCATCAACAACCAAATGTTTACATGCAAAAGCACCGATTTGCCATGTATTTTTACTATAGGCATTGCCTAATTGTAGCAAAGAATAACTAGCTACTGAAAATTGTAGATATAGGGTTTCTGTAGTCGATGAGATGTGTGTTTGAGGCATTTTGATGCTATCAAAGTATGACGTAGCGGTGTTTAACTAACAGCGTTTGAACTCTACCAAAGTTATTCGTAATCAAAATGGATAATGGACAGGCGCCCTGTATTATACACTTTTCAAGTCAATTCATGTCGTGTGCAGATGAGGTAAATACTTTTCTTGCTGCTCTATCGAGAGAACGTTTTTTAGTCCGTTCAGTATTTTCTAACATAACGGCCATTTTGAATGACGGTATTTGTAGATATTTTAAAGATCTATGATTTACAAGTTAATAATAATAAATTAGATAATAGGGTTATTTACACCCCACAGTAAGAGTTATTTATTAATTTTTAGACCACATTTTTACTTTGTTACTATTGTTTAAAAATAAAGTTAAGAAAAAATTATGAGTTTTTTTCAATAACCCACAAAAGGCTCAAAACAGTTAACAATTACATTTTTTGTAAAACCTATTATATTTACATAAAAAAAATATATCATGGTCAAATCAGTAAATATAGGTGGCACTTTAGAAAGAAAACACAAATGTCAATAGTATAATATTATTAATTTAGTAAATTCTTTGGCTTAGATTGCTTAAAGATATAAAGGCAAAATAAAACACCTACACCATTAAAAAACTAAAAAAAAGCAATAAAAAAATAATACTTCAACAACTAAGTACACACAGTTTTGGAATAAAGTATTTATAATACTTTTAGCTATCAAAATAATTTTAAAAAGTAATTACAACAATAAAAACGACCAATATTAACACAATATTGTAAAAGCACCAAATTGTAGGAAAAGTTTCACCTTGTTCTTAAATATAAAATATCTAAAATAAATACTAACGTCACAAACCTTAAAAATACTTGGATTCAATAAAAACATAAAAAATACTTAGTTCAGTAGTTGTCTTGCTTTTACATAAGAAAATCATAATTCTATTTTTTCTTATAAAAACTCTAGTGATGTAAATATACTTTAAAAAAAACATCTGGTACGCATAGTTGCTTCTAATTTGCTCATATTAAATTATATACCACGGGGTCCGATAAGTAGTTACCTTACCGCAGTATGGCGCCAATATCAAAAAGTAATTTACTATCGTCTAGAATATTCTTGTAGACGGCTATTGTCAAAATTTCAATTGAATCGGACTCGTATTTTTGTTTTGACCACGTGTGAAAATGGGCTTGTCTGCGGAATGTAGAAAATGGAAAAAGAAATATCGGTCGGTGATTCGATTCTTGTTTTTGGAAGGAAAGTCGCGCAGCGAAAACAAAGAACGCTTGGATCGTGTGTACGGTAACACTTCTCCTTCGATGTCGACAGTCAATAATTGGTTTAACGAGTTTTAACGTGGTCGCACGTCGGAGTTTGATGAGCCACGCCCAGGAGCTCCAATAACGGCTATCACAGGATAACGAAACAAAAACCTAAAATCTGATATTGACAGACCGTCGATTGAATGGGCGCAAGATTGTTGAGATAGTAGACATCTCAAGCGACCGCGTGGATCATATCCTACATGAAATTTTGGGCATAAGAAAGCTGTGAGACCACTTCAAAGCAGTATTAGACTCTGTTTAGGCCCAACCCGAAAAAGTCGTTTCGTGACCGTCGACAAAACATGGATTTACTGGTACACACCAGAGACCAAGAAACAGTCGAAACAGTGGACTTTACCTGGTGACCTTGCTCCGGCCGGAAAGGTGACGGCCACCGTTTTCTGGGATTCACAGGATGTGATCTACATCGATTACCTGCAGAAGGACAAAACGGTCATAGGACTCTACTATGCAAAACTATTTGGTCGATTCGACGCCGAATTGCAGAAAACGGCCCCATGTGGCGAAGAAAAAAGTACTCTTCTACCCTGAGAACGAATTGGCTCACAACTCCTGCCCTATCCACCGTATTCTCCTGAGTTGGAGCATCGCTGGGTCGAGTGTCTCGAGCTAAAAGGAGGCTATATTGAAGAATAAATCGTCACAAATCAAAATTTTCGTTTCTCTCTTGTTGGCAAAGTACTTATGGGACTGCCCTCGTAAAATTAGTCTATATAACGTTTTTTATTATTGTTTTGGTAGGAAATTTTATAACTTAAAAAATATTTTTTCTGCACTAATAAGGGTGAGTATTGACAAACTTGTTTTACGACTGCAAACATGATTACGTCTTTGAGGCAGCATTAAACTGAATAAGATTTTTGGTCGACAAATCCAATATTAATTTGATACGAATCTTTGTATTACATTTTGCTTTCAACTGATGATTAAAGCAGTGATCTGGGATTTACCAACTGACTAGGGGGGACACAAATACAAGAATATATGCTATGGATTTTTTTAAACGCAATTAAAAAGAAAATGCCTGAAAACCCTCAAAAAAGGTAAATTGTCTGAGAAAACTCAATATTTAATATGTGCTGATAAGAAAATTAATTAGGTACCTAAGAAATAATATATTTACGCATACCAACTACTGAACCATTTAATCTACAAAAATAAATAAAAAAACACAATATTACATATAACTTTTTTGATTGACATTGTCGATTGCCTACAGATAACAACTTAACATATTAAAAGAAAAACAACAATTTATTTGCCACTACTACTAGCTTTAGAATAGGACCAACAGCAATATTTCAAATAAAAAAATTACAAATATTATTAAAAACCTCGGAGTATTGATTTGCTTTTTCCATTTCTGAACTATTTGTGTATTTATTTTCAGTTATTTAAACTAACAAAAATAACATTGATAAATTCAGAATAAACTTTTTAAAAATTAGAGTAAAATAGTGCTGTAACTATCATTCGTGATTAATGTAACCTAAAAAAGTTTCCAATTCTTTTTAGTTATCCTCTGTAGGTTAATTTTTTGCAAAATTCGATACTGTGTTAGTTAACCTAAATAAACTACAAAATGGTTTAAAAATAGCAGTGCACGTAAATACTGCAATCAATAGGTCAAATACCAATACAACAATAAGAAACTTGAATGATACTATACTAATTTTGGACTTTCATTGTCTTTATTTTAAGTATTCACACAACGTTTCTGGCAGTCTTATCTCTGTGCGTTTTTAAGTGTAAACTAATACAATAACTAAAATAACATTACTTTACACTTGAAAACGGACAGAGATAGGATTGCCTGAAACGTAGTGTGAATAGTCAAAATAAAAAAATGAAAGTCCCAAATTCTTATAGTATCATTCATGAAGAATCATTGTCTACCACATTTAAACAATACAGAAACTTCTTTCTACCTGCACACAAACACCTGTTTAAAACTACAGGCACTATATTTTTAATGTTTACCATTTCAATAAGCAAACAAAATTCAAAATCAATAATATTTACCTTTCACAAATCAGTTAAATATCTAAACATATTTGATTGTTTGATTTCTGGTTTATATTTTAAATATCACTGTTGCTAAAGATGACTGTATCTGACTTAAGTTGTAAGTAAAGTAACTTTTTTTGTTATATATATAATCTTTAAAGGTAAAAAGCTCAAAAGTAAAACTTTGCATCTTGAATAAAAGATCGTTATTAATATATAACGATACAAGTTTAATCTAAGAAATAGATACATTTACCTTAAGCAGATAGAAAAACAGGACCATTTTCTGATACCTTTTATTGCATACATTAATAGGATAAGTTATACAGGGTTATTTTTAAGTTGATACTTTTCATATAAAATTGTATGAAATTTAAAAAAAATAAGAAATTTTTTCAAATAAAATTATGTCCAAAAATGCTTTCTCTCCGAAATACAGGGTGTTAAACTTTTAAGAAAAAAATGCCTTTTTATCATAACTTTCCTATCACTCCGGATATTTCCACAAAATTTGGTACGCTTCTTTTACCATTGCAGTACACTTTTTTTCTGTAGTTTTTAAAACATTTTTACCAGTAGCGTTCAAACAAGATTTATATTCAATTTCTTAAAAAAAAAAATAGAATGCCTCTGCTTTTTATTGGAATCAATATCATTTTTGAAATACTCATTTACTTTGGGGTTAATAAAATAACAAATGGTTTTGGTTAAAAAAATAAAAGCCAATTTGATGCATGGCAAAATTGCTAAAATCAGATATGGTACTTTATTTCTAAGTTAGTGTTAAAGAAAAAAAATATCAAGGGACGAAATTAACCCCCAAGTAAATGAGTATTTCAGAAATAATATTAATTCGAAGAAAAGCAGTTTTTAAAAAACCTTCGCATGTCGCATGGTCCAAAACTAATAATTACAAAATTTTATTCCAATTGGTAATATAAACGGCGAGTTAACACTAAAACTATGAAAAATGTCCAAGAGCTAGCTACTTTTATATTCAAAAATAGAACAAAATTGTATAAGTAAATGTTGAAGAGAATTTATTCTATGTCAAAATTTAAAGTTAAATCATGAGAGTAAACAAAATTAATTGTCAATTTTTTACATTACGCATTACAACTTAAATAATGGGCAAGAGAAAGCAAAATTAAAAGAAAATTTAATAATTTTAAATACTTTTTTAATTTGCTGTCATAAGCCAAGTATTTAAAAAATATTAATGAATAATATTGACAAAAATATTTTTCTAGTTTAATATCCTAAAAAAAATTTTGACATAACATTTATTTTTCTACAACATTTATTTAAACAATATTGTCCTATTTTTAAAAATAAAAGTACTTTACTCTTGATTATTTTTTATATTTTTAGTTATAACTTGCCCTGAATGTTACAAATTGGAGTAAATTTTGTAATTATCAGTTTTGGACCATGCGACCAGTTTTCCCAAAAGGACGTTTAAAAATTTAAAAATGTTTGGTCCATTCGTCCTCTTGTAACACCTATCCTGGGACACACCGTATATGGAGTAGAAAGTTATGATAAAGGATTTTTCTTAAAACTTTAACACCGCATATCTCGGAAAGGAAGTATTTTCGAACTTAATTTTATTTGAAAAATTTTCTCATTTTATTACATTTTTAGGATAATTAAAGAAAAGTACCAACTTAAAAATAACTCTGTATATTACAATTCAGCGAATTGTATTAGAACTTTAAAAATATTATCACATTTTCCCCATTTTATTTTAGATAGTTTAAATAATACTCTAATTCAGAAAAAGTGTACATCAAGCAGTGAAAACTCTTCTTGGCTTTTTATTTATAAAAAAATATTATTTGAACTTAATCTTAATTTTTAAATTAAAATCAATTAAATTAACAGACAATGCTACTATTCTATAGAATTATATTGTTTTAAAACCCAAATACTTTAGGATATCACCGCTAAAAAATATAAAAGTTGATATTCAGCTGAATTATGGCATGTAAAAGTTGGAATGTCAATATGTAAGTACTTTGTACCATTTAAATGGGATATAGCAACCTCAAAAAAGCATCTAAAATTGGTCATTATGTCCAGAATGTCATATAACAAATAAATATATGGTTTTGCAAATGTTATATTGTTTTAATTAAAAAATACCACTTCATTTCATTTTATTTTAATATGATTATGAAAATATACATATTGCTTTTATGTAAAAGGAATAAAACATTCTTACCAATCAACAATAAAAAAACTCTTAAGCTGCCTGTCCATCACAACAAATTTTTTTAATAAAAACAGTCATTGCTTAAAGCTAAACAAAAAGTTCCTGAGAAAAACATACAAACCTGGACTATGCCTAATTTAACCTACTACAGCAGCTGGAGTCTTGACTTGAAGAAGAATCTATATTGTAGCTATTGGGATCGTATCTTGGTACATTTGTCATCCTTGCTTGCTGCAATAAAATGTAAATATTCATTTGTAACCTTGTAACAGTAGTTTCTGTTTTATTTTACTTCTTGAATATATTATCTAAATTAACCCAATTTAAATAAAGAGTCAGCATAGGTTGATAACTACAGAAATATTTATAGTTTCCATTTGAAAACGAAACAGAGCCAATTTTAGGCACTCTAGGTCATTTATGGAAAAACGCTTGAACCCGTCAATTTTTGATTTTAGGGAAGAACATTTTTTGCCACTTTTATCCCCTGAACTGCAACCGTCTAGCAGGGGTAAGACTCACCTTCAAAATTTTAAAAGGAAAAAGGGATCCAGTGATCCCTTATTTTGAAGGTCTCATGATCCTAATTATAACTGCCAAGTTTGAAGTCTTTGCTATTATTTCCGCTGATATGACAGCTTGTCAAAATTCTGATTTTTATTTTTTTAATGTATAATATGTAAGAGCAAGCTACCTTAAACTAAGAGGATATGATAAGGGTTAAACGATGTTTAAAATGAAATATTAATTGAGGGTGTGACTCACCCTCGCCAGAAAGATTGTTGGATATTTTAAATTCTATGGTCAATTCTAAGAATTTTTTATTAAGGGTACTACATGTTTATCTTTAACTGTTTTTAAGTTATTGACGCTTAAAAGGTCACATTTTAGGCTTATTTATTTAAATATCTCAATATAAAATACAGGTAATGCAGGTGATTACCTGATACTTCAAAGTCTTTTGTTTTTCTTTGAAAATAATCAATGTATCTTCTTTTTGCTTCACACAAATATGACTCTTTAAGCGTCGATATCCCAAAAGAGTTACATATAGTACCTTTAACAAAACTTAATAAATATGCAATATATAATATTTATATAATAGTAACAAAAAAAAATAACATACTTAGAATTGAGCAAAGAATTTAAAAATATAATTATAAATATGGTGTTCTATTTAAAAAATACAACATTGATGGCGTAATTCTTTTGTTTTTCATGCAATTGTTTTTTTAATACGATTTTTAAATTTACCGAAATGAAATACATCAATTGGCTATCTTGAATTTATTTAAAAAGATGGGAAAAGTAAAAAAATATGCCATATTTCCTCTTAAATGGAATACCCTGTACACAGGCAATGCATGAAAAGGAGACCGATCTAATGCATGTAGAACACTATTAGGCAGAGAATATTCCCATTTGTTGTTGTTTTACTGGCCTATATACCTTTTAATTTGGCTGAATGAGTAAACTTTTTATACAAATAAGATACTTTAGGTAATTAAGATTAAAATGAAAATATTAATAAAACTTTATTTTAAATATAATTGTTTACCTTCATAAGATCCTCTGCAATCTGCATAAAAGACGCTCAACATTGTCAGACTCTTTTGCAGAAGTTTCCAAAAATACATATTATGTCTTTCTGCAAACTCCTCACCAACTTGCATTGGAATTTCTCTATCATCTCTGTCAATTTTATTACCTACAATAGAGATGATTTTTTACAGTTGTTATACAGTGTGTACAAGGATAGGTGTTATAAGAGGACAAATGGACTAAAAATTTTGAAATTTTTAAACGTTTTATTTGGGAAATCTGGTCGCATGGGCCAAAACTAACAAATACAAAATTTTACTCCGATTTATAATACACAGGGCGAGTTATACCTACAAATATAAAAATGACCAAGAGTAAAGTACCTATATTTTTAATAATATGACAAAATTGTATACATAAATGTGGTAGAGAATTAAATTCTATGTTAAAATTGAAAGTTTAAGAATTAAAGAAAAAAAAAGTAACTGGTTGGTAATTTTTACATTAGGTGGCGTCCGTCCATAAATTATGTGAGACATTTTAGGGGGAGGAGGTTGAGGAAAATCTCACCAAATCTCACGATGGGGTGAAGGGGGTCTGTGAAAATCTGACGTAATTTTTGTGTAGGTAGAAAGGGGAAAAAATTAAATATTTAGGCAGGCCTCCCCGGAAAATTTGATGTATTGTTATTTTTTGGATGAAGGACCTTTTTTTTTTGTTGCTCTTCAAAAATGTTTTAAGGACAAAATCAATTTTGGTTCGAGAAATTGAGAGTTTAGTATTTTCATCATAAATCTTAAGTAAGATTAGATAGGGCGGGGGTTAAAGAAAATCTTATCTTATCTCACCAAAGAGGGAGGGGGGTGAAAATTTTGAAAAAACGCCTCAAGTAATTTATGGACGCCCGCTTATCCATTGACACTTTTTCAAATACTTGGCTTAGGCAGCTAATTTTAAGAGAATATTTAAAATTATTAAATTTTCCTTTAAATTTTGCGTCCTTTTGTCCATTATTTAAGTTGTAATGTGTAAGGTAAAAAATTGACACTAACATTCTTTTTACTTTCACGCTTTAACTTCCAATTTTACCATAAAAATTTTAGTTCTCTACAACATTTGCTTATACAAAAGACCATTAAATACAATTTTGTTCTATTTTTAAAAATAAAAGTAGTTAACATTTTTCATTTTTTCAGTTATAACTCGCACTGTATAATACAAATCGGAGTAAAATTTTATATTTTCTAATTATGGACCATGCAAACAGTTTTCCCAAAAATTTGTTCAACACACTGTATAAATTGTTATATAAACTTCTATTTTAAATCATTCCAAATCCCACATAACAGAAGTATCTATATTATTTTAGAATTTATGTGTATAAACAAAGCCAATGGGTCAAGTAACTAAAGCTAAGAAAATGCTTTTACTTAAATTAATAAAAGCTAAAATATACAAAATTGCCTGTAACAAAAAAGCAAGTACTATAGATTAGTTTTTGCTTAAGTTTATTCACCTGACCCATTGTCTGTGTAAAATTTTCAATGTGCAAAGACAATTCTGAAAGCCAATTTTTAAAATAATACAAGTATTGAGCTATCAAGTGAAATAAATACAATAACCAGAAATAAAAATAAAGCATCATATGCTCCAATATACAGTGCATTTCTTTAATGTCCCCCCCTTTTATTTTTGAACGGATCAATTTAAAAATTAAAACTTTGGGATATGAAATTATTGCATAAAAACTATATTTTAGAGTGAAATTGACAGCTAAAAATTTCAAGATGGCGGCTGAGCGCCATCTTGTGGAAAAAAATAAATGGAAAGAGGAGTCTTGTGATAAATCATCTTTATCATTTCAGAGCTTTTGACAGTAGGTACTTTATAATCCTAGAATGTAAAGTCAATACCTTTACCTACCACAAAATCGCGGCCCTTTAAAAATTACCCAAATACCTCATTTGGATGGCCATATTTTCGAAACTAATAAAGTTATATGTACTAAAAGTGGTATTTTCTTAAAGGTCTTTGAAAGATCTTTTTAATGGTGATATAACGTACAGGGTGTTTTATTAAAAATATATATACTTTTTTTCCTACCCTGTATATTATCACCAGTATCAGCATTAAAAGAGGTTTAAGAAAATACCACATTAGTTACAACCAATTTTATTGGTTTTAAAAATATGGCCATCCAAATCAGGTATTTAGGTGATTTTTAAAGTACCGCCATATTGTATTAGGTAAAGGTTTTGACATTATATTCTAGGGTTATAAAGTACTAGTCAGGAGCTTTAAAATGATGTGCCACAAGACCCCCTTTCCATTTAATTTTTTTCAAGATGGCGCCCAGCCACCAGCTTGAAATGTTTATCTGTCAATTTTACTCTAAAACATAGTATTTATGCATCAATTTCATATCCCAAAGTTTTTTCTTTTAATTGATCCGTTCAAAAATAAAAGGAGGAAGCCATTAAAAAAATGCACTAGAAGAAACTAAGGTAAAGTATTAAAGGTAAAGAAAAATAGTAAAAAATAGCTGGTAAAAAAGGCACACAAGAAAATCTCATTTAAAGGCACTAACATTAAAAATGTGCAAACATTAATATTAACAGGATAAGGCCAGCAGTTTAGCTTTACAACTTTAAGAATTGTTATAAAAAAGTTATTTTCTTGTTATTATTAATTTTACTAAAAATTAATTTATAATCATTATTTTCTTTGATAAACAAAAATATTAGCTCAATATGAAAAATTTAAAGCCTCTTTATCTTTTCAAATAAATTCACCTACTCTAAAAGAAAGTTTTACTAGCAAAATAATTTGTTATTGTAAATTCTTACCAACTAGAACTCTTAGAACTTTACTGCTAGCATATTCTTCAATTTCTCGTAGCCAATCAGGCAGGCAGTCAAAAGTAGGTTGGCAGGAGATATCATAAACTAAGATAAGTGCATGAGCTGACCTGTAATAACTTTGAGTAATTGATCTGAAACGTTCTTGACCTGCTGTGTCCCAAATCTGAAGCTAAAAATATTATTTTCTGTTAGTTTCATCGCATATCTCATTTATATCCTACAAGGCAAAATATAAGTAGCCACTTAACCCTTCTGATAAATATTCCAACAATACAATGGCGATCCTTTGCATATTTGGCACCAAAATGATACAATTTACTTCCAAATCGCATAAGAAATATTGAGTCTAATAAAGGTTTTAATAAAATGAGTATGGAATACATCTATTATCATCAAGGATTCTGCAATATTTTAAAACTTAAGTGCAAACCAACTTATCTCTTTTTGTACCCTCATCTTAATTTGAATTATGGCTCCTCCTCTCTATAATTATTATGTAATACTAAGTTGTTTGCTCGGTTGTTTGTATCTCCTGGTTTTTGTTTTTTAGTATTGTAGTATTTATTGTATTTTTGTTTTTGCCAAAAAAGCCTATTTATGATATAAAAGAAAATAGACTTTAACTCCATACATCTTTGATAAGTAGGGTAATTCCATGGTAACTCATGTTACATTTTTACTTCCCAATTAAAACTAACAAAGCTAGCATAGGTCCCATATTTATTATTATATCAATGCCCTTCTAGTTAAAACTTTGTTGGTATAAAACATAAAATGTAGGTCTCATTTTATTTTAAATATTTAAGGTTTAGTTTTTTTTTTAGTGTTAATAAAAATTGTTGGTACGTCACATTACCTTTGGCGACATTAAATTTTAGGTTAGTATGTACCCCATAAAATTTCTGTTCTGTTTAAAAAAAATAAAAATATTAAGAATTGAATCTGTTGTAATTAAATGTCTTACTTGGGAAATCATTATCCACAATTATGACACACATTTTTTAGAGAATTAAATAATGGTTACTCATGTTACGTACGTGTTATTCTAGATATTTCGTGGTCTAAAAATATAAATTTAAGTAAAAAAATTAGTTAAACTTAAAACTAATGTTTTGCCTTTATAACAAACAGTGGCACGTCATCATCTGAGCTGCCAAACTTATCATACTTAATGTTATAAAATGATTTTTGTTTTATAAGAATTAAATCTGTTGTTATGGATTCAGTTTTTACCACACTATTACTCATGTACATATTGTGAATCTTCGAAATATCCTCAATGTGAAAAGCTTTGTCAAATATTTTCTTTAATTTTAACTTGGCAAACCTAATTCAATTTCTTCTTTCCCCATATTCCCAATCAAACTGTCATAGAGAAAAAACGGTCGTTTTTTTCAAAATTTAGTGTTGCCAGTAAATATATTTAACAAGCTACCATTATGACAAGTTGTAATGATGTTGTAAATTTTATTTTGAGGCTACAATGTCGCATTTCAATGGAAGCACCCAGTACATACAGATGCTTTATCATCTACATAGGCACTTAAGTATAATAGTTTAATTAAGACAAATATATAATGTAAGTATATAAGCTTGGTAAGTGCTTAAATTGTTTAATATTTGTAAAACTGCTGTTATGACAGTAATAATAACTTATTGGTCCCTTTTAGTGTCTACTATCAGTAGCTATATATAAGTTTTCTATACATGATTTGTATTTTTTAATTTATTTTAACATAACTTCTAAGTACATATATACATACATACATATACACCCCGATTTTTAATTATGATAATGTATGTAATTTTATATATATTTTTTTTTTTTAATTTCATTATGTATATTATACCTACGTATAATTACTGTTTTTGACTGTTTTTCCATTTATTCTGTATTTTTTACTTAATTTTATTATTAGCTAAAGGTAAATGTTTGGTAAAAATCCTTTTTTTATCATATATATTTAAATTTCATTAGTTACTAGTCACTAGCCAAAGCGTGACAACTTCATTGGGCGTTCATTATATTTTTGTCTAAACTGTTTGTTCCAAATAAAACACATAGCCCAAAGCACTTCTGACTAGTGTAGCTTTTTGATTGTGAAAGAATTTTCATGATCGGTTCAGTAGATTCAGAGAAGATTAGCCCTACAAACAAACAATCAAAGTTACAAACTTTACCACTTAACAAATTTGGTTAAAAGTGCCGAATAGGGTTTTCTGCCGTAGGTGTGCTGGGCAGGGTAAAATAAGTTAATATTCGTCAAAATCACATTCAAAATTAAATAAAAATCTTTTTTTTTTCTGAATATTTTTGGTTAAAAATGGAGAAATGTAGACAAAAATAGAAATTTAAGTTTTATAACCTCAAATTTTGCAAAAAGTTTAAAGACGCGTCATTTGTTGCAAGTAAAATATGAAGAGCATTTGCCAACATCGAAAGTATGTCAAAAGATATTTTTTTTAAGCTAAAAAAAAATTGGTGTTTCTAACCAGAATTAACCTGACCGTGACTTCAGGCACATTGAAAATTAATAAAAAAATCCACTACATATATAACTTGAATGCTTAAAGTTGAACAGATAAGCCACTGTTGCCAAATGTTTAAATTATAGAGAAGAACTTTTAAAAATTCAAATGTTTGTTTTTACAAAAAAAAATACAAATTATTTTATAACAGATATATTATGATTAAAAACAAATAGGAGATAACATGTAAGCCAAAATATTTTTAAAAATCATAAAAACAGCAGAAAACCCTATACGGCATGATAACCCATATTTATAATACTAGTATTAATAGATTAATGGTTTCTTTTTGCTTTGTGAATGAGAATGTTTGTTCTTCCTACAATAAAGCTGTATTTGATTTGATTTGATTGAAAGTTTAATCATTTAATATCCCAAATAAGCCATAACATAGGACCAGTAAGCACTTACCTTTACTTTTTCGTTCCCAACCTCCACTGTTTTAATCATAAAATCAACACCTATAGTGGCTCCTTGACCAGGAGGAAAAAGCCCCTGGGTAAATCTTCTAACCAGACAAGTTTTTCCAACCCCTGCATTGCCTACAAGCACTACTTTGAAAAGAAACTTGTAATCATCCATCACAATATTTTTTTCTATCTATCTATTTGAAGACACTATTCTTTATAGTGATGTAATGTTTTATGGTTAAATTCTTGTTGTAAGCACAAAAATAATGTTCATTCTTTGCAACGACTTACAAATCTATATTTTCCTGTTTCTGAAATAACATATTAGGTAATAAAACTTTTTTCATGGTGTATGATCACACCTACCTGTTTAAATTCTTTGCGTGTCTTTATTGTACATTTTAGACGATATGTAAAATTTTTTGGTTTCTAAGTGTTTTCGTTTTTACATAAATAAAATTATTTTCCGGTTTTCATCCCTTAAATGTGTAATAAAGTATTTTAAAACATTACACAGGGGACAGCTGTTCAATGTTGTGAAAATCACTTGTGAGGTGAGAAAAATTTGGCTTGACATGACCAAAGAGGATAGACAAGGATAGAGGATCAATCGCCGTTTCGAAAAGTGGCACAATTTGAAGAAAGGGTCTGCGGGATGGCAGAGCATGCGCATAAGCACTCCCAATGTCAAAATTGGCGGTACATTCAAAAACATTGATTTATTTAATAAATATACATAAAACATTAATAGAAAGTGTAAAATGTTTATACTGAAATTTATTATTATTTTAATGACAAAATATTGGTAATTAAAGTGCTAATGGTGTAATAAAATCTATTTGGTAGAAGTCTATTTTTTTCTTAGATTGGAGTAGGTTAATGGCGGAAAAATATATATATAAATTTTAGGGAAATGAGAACTAAATGAAAAACAAATAGAATTATTTGTTCAAAACTAAACTTTTATTGTGAGATTACATATTTAGCACAAAGAATGTTTGTTAAATGTAAAAAAGTGTATAATTTTAAGAAATATACGAAAATAGCACGCCTAAACTTACCAACCAAATAAATTTTATATTGTTTTTGATCCCTTTAGTTGAAAGGTATTATAGTGTAGCGTAATAGGATTTCAGTTTCCATAGGGCACTGTGCTTGGTCCCATTTTATTCGATATCTACATTTTAAGTTTCCACATTACTGGATCTTATTTTGAAATAAAATACTCTTGTAAAGGAAGCTCAAAAACTGTCAAAACAGCGAAACGTCACAGAAATGCTTGTTACTGCAGACAAAAAATTAACGGTTATTCTTTGAAATAAGCAAGTTTGTATGTTTGATAGTTGTTTTTAATCCTAAAAATCTTGTTTTCCACAAATTTTCGATATTAACAAAAATAAGTGTACAGAAATCCCCTATTGGTTCATTGTGCTTTTACTTCCAGCAAAATATTCATTAAATATATTTTACATAAAGTGTTAATTTGTTTTTATTCATAAAAAAACAACGTATATAATTCAAAAATAATTTATTAAAAAAAAACAATACATTTACACAAATTTTGTTTCAATAATATTTTAATTTGTATTATTGAAAATTCCTATTTATTTTTCAACAAATTTAACCTCTTGATCTTTTTTGGTCCGATGCACCATTTTCGCGTAAAAAAATAAAAACTGTTTTTGATGCATGTTTGGTATAGCAAAATTATTTTAAACTAGTAGGCAAGCGCCCTTTTTTAGTTTTTTATGTGAAACCGGTGCACCTGAAGAAAAAAGGCAAGAGATCCAACTTGTGGCAAAATAAATGAGGATTAAGAATATAATTTTTATTTTTGGAAAAAGCAATGGCATACCATTATTGTTTTTTTGAAAAATTTTCAATTTTCATCCCATTAGATTAGATTAGATTAGGAGGTGGATTGCATATCCTCTAACACTGCAACCTGCTCAGGTTTATTGTGTGTCCTCCGTCCATAGGTTAGAGCACGCTATCCAAGCCAGTCTGTTTAATCAGACTCCACAAGCTTGAAACTGGCCCCTTGGTATATCTTGCCGCTTTAGGTTTTTCTTCACCCAGCCTTGCAAACCGCAGACGACAAAGGGCTTCGCAGTAGCACCATACGTGTTCTGCGGTTTCTTCCTCCTCTTGGCAGAACCTACATAGGTTTTCTTCTGCCAGGCCCATAGTTTCCAGGTGTTTATTCAGTCTGCAATGACCTGTCAGTTGACCCACTATTATTCTTACTGCCTTCCGGTTATAATTCAGAAGGTCTTTTGTAAATTCTGGCGAGTAAGCCTTGATGAACACTTTCGCCTGACGCTGTCCTGGTGTTCTCCTCCACCAGTCTTGTGATTCCCTCATAATCCATGATCTGATGGATGACCTTACCTGGCATGATGGAATACCACAGTAGGGCTCAGGACCTACCATTGTCCTACCAGCCCCTCCTTTGCCAATTTATCAGCTTCTTCATTGCCTTCGTGGCCTTCATCCCATACAGACGCCCCTGGTAGAAATATTTAAAAATATTCTCGTTAAAAAAGCCTATTGTTGTTTTTTATATGCGTGCCTAATTTCATTAAAATATCTAGAACAGTTTTAAAGCTATGATAAAAATACAATTTTTTTCTGAAAATTTTAACACCCTGTAGCTTAAAAGTTAAGAAGTTTAGGAAATATGCTAATATGGACTTTTTTTCCTAAAATGAGCTAAGGAATTATATCCTCTGTTTTTAGCCATTAATTAAATTACACCCTGTATAGATTTATTAATGTCCTACTTTTAGAACGTATCTATTGGTTATGGAATAATATTATTTTATTAAGAGTTTTTCTGACAGGAGTACCTGCCATTTTGTAGGAAAACTCCTTGGCAATATTGTAAAATCTTATTTTGCTATAGGAATGAATTAAAATTTTAACCAATTTTGTTAAATGATTTTCTTCTTCCAAAAAAATTTCATGATCATTAAGCAAGTTTTGGAAATGCTTTTGACCTTCTAAGACATTACCAGATAATTGGATGCAAAAGACACTTAGAAAATTGTCATCGGCTGGGATTTTTCCTCTATTTAGATTCAACACTTTCCTAATGTGTTTTTCAACAATAGAGCAAATGTCTTTTGCATCTTTTGAGGGCTTAATTAAATAACCCCTTTTCTTCCTATAAAATAGACTATAATGTTGGTATGTGCTAGTTGTGGTATCTTCTAACGCCATTATACATTTAGGGCAGTTTATTAATCTTTTACATATTTTTATGGCATACCCACTTATGTATGTAACTACATTTTCTGTTAGCATGCTTAATGACGGATTAATTGGTAATGAATACTCATGATCATTAACTACAAAAGTGTCAATATTAGGTACTAAATCATATTTTCTTATAAGCGCCATATCATCAACACTTAATGTCCTATTTAAGGACGATTGTGGTTTTTTATTTTTGCTTGACACAAACAAAGTATTTGTAGTATCCTGCGCCACACAATTCCCATTCAGATTTTTAATTTCATTGTGGACAAGCAGCCTTTTGTAAGTATGATAAAATTGTAGACAGGATGGATTGTTGTTCCAGCCATTTCGGCACCTAAAAGATAATAAATGTTAAATTTATTTTTCAGATATTGGAATAGACATATTTTTGCAGTGGTATACGTGTGTGATGTGGTATGTCAAAAATAGAAATTTTCCTCAAGAGGAAAGTACGCTTAATTTTTCTAAATTGAGAATTTTTTGAAGTAAAGATGTTAAGGATTAAAAATAAAATTCAAATATGCAAACTTGTTCATTTTCAAGAAAAACTTTTTTATCAATTTTTTATGTGTTAAAAGTGAAAATTTAAGGTTGTATATTAGTCCATACTTGTCAAAAAGCAAAAAGTCACAGAAACACTCATTACCTAAATAAAATATATATATTTTTAAATAAACCAATTTGCATATTTGAAAGTTATTTTTAATCCTAAACATTTTTCCTTATAAAAATTTTCTATATTATAAAAAATAAGGGTACTTTCCTTTTGAGCAAGATTCATATTTTTTGACATTTCCTGTATACCACTGAAAAAACTGGATATTCAATGATTTCATTTTAGGTTTTAGACCATGCGAAACTTTTTCTGTAAAATTATTAATAAAAAGTTTCCCATATAGTACGAACTTAAGTAGATACTCTATAATAATAGTTTTAAAAGTGAAAAATATAATATAATGATGTCTTAAAAAGTGAAAGGATATGGTAAATAATGAATATACCGAACATTACAGAAGAACAACTCCAAATGATCTTGAGTAAATTTGTGTGTTAAAATGTACTTCAAAAATTGTTGATCTATAACATATTCCTCATAAAGTCCCATCACTGAGGTAATTGAAACTACAAAACCTCGAAATGCGGTTTTTCTCTCCGTATTAATCATTAAAGTACCACTGTTGTTCTTAATATTTAAGAATAAATAATAGGCTTCATGGAATACTGGTTCCCACATAAATCTATTTTGCTCTTTTATAGATGTTTTATAGCCTGTCCCTATGGGCGATTTGGAATTTAATAAATCAAAAAGATTGTTTATTAAACGAATAAAGCTAATAGTAGCTTGAGCACCTGCAAATTCAGGAAGTTTGCAATCTATCATTAAAAATTCCAATGCATCGGCTACTGCATTACTAAATGTTTGGGTTGCTAAGGAGACCTAAAAAATATATCTATAAGAAATTTCAAAACATTAAACAACACGTTGAAAGTAGTAGTAGCAGGGCTGGGTTTAAGGGAAGGGCAGGCGGGGCAATTGCCCCAGGGCCCCCACAACGAATTTATGGGTGTCCACCTTTAAAAACAAAGAAACAAAAGTTAAATTTTAATTTGGTACAAAATTCCATGACCTCCAGACCTTTAAATCCGGCCCTGAGTAGTAGTATAAAATATATTCAGAAAAGGAGTTTATCTATATGTGAAAACAAGCTTTTATACAAACTTATAAATAAAAATTATAACTACCTTCATCTTATGCTTCTGCCAGTCCATGTGGCGTTTTGATATCTTGGTACCAAACCTCACATGTTCTTTTTCTTGAAAAGCATAAAGAAGTTCAATGTATTTATAATTAATTATTTTGTTGTCTGGGTTGATAAATACTTTGAGTGTTGCCCAAGCATTTCTTAAAAGTTTGATCATGTGGCATATATCGTATATAACAAAAATCTTGTTCATGCCACATGAAAAATAGGGCTTGATGTTCTTCATGTCATTAACTACTGCACCTAACTCCTTTGCCATAGCAAAATTTACTGATGGCCCGTCACTTGTAATGGAAACAATTTTAACACCTATTTCTTCCAGTTTTAAAATGCCTTCTTTTACCAAGTTGGCTTTTGCTTCGGCACACATTGAATTTATGAAAAAATAGGCCACTGGAATTTTCCAATGCTCAGTTAGTGAAACCACCATAAATACTAAGGCTTCTTTTGCCGCCTCAAGTTCATCACTATTGATCTCAGTTCCTAGATTAATATAACCCCAAGACTTATTATTTGAAAAATCTATATGCTTTCTTAGAGACATCTCATCTAGCATAAAAGCACAAAGAGTGTCTCTGTTTTCCTCTTTGTTCTTAAGGACTTTGGCTTTCAAGGCATCAAAAGAAGTCTGGGTGAATCCAGGCTCGCACTCTACATTCGACATCCAGCTTCTAATCGTAGAAGGAGCAGGTAACGCCAAATCAAAGATCTTCCTGACATAATTGTAGGCTTTGCTACTGTAGAACTGCAATGTCATGGCAAAACTACGAAGGACAGGTGGATATGTATCTCTTTGAATTTTGCCTCTTTTTGTATTTCTTAAAATTCTTAACATAAGTTCTCTAGGAACTCCAGAAAATGTTTTTTTAATCACATTTTCAGCATCCCTACTGATAAAGCTTTTTGCCTTCAATTCATCCACTACACGGTTAAGTGATTGAATTTTTATCTTCATCCGTTTATTTCTTTTTTTACATTTCGGAATTTATTATAAAAACCAGCAATGATTGATCTCTGCCGCTTTAGTTTCATTGCCATCTGTTTAGGAGACATACTAGAAATTTTAAAAAATACATTAAATTAGTATAGACAAAACACAACAATAGACTTACGCATAATTATGATAGACTTTTAAATGTCTTCTTCTTTTTTTTGGGGTCCCTTTTAAACCTTCACTATCACTTCCTGAAGAAGTACCTTCTTTTACTTTTCCTTTAAATCTAAAAATAAATTTATGAAATAATAAATAAAATATGCGTTTTTCTATCCCAACATGAAAAATACAATAAAAATTAGGTACATAAAAAAACATGAAAATCATCACATAGTTATTTTTCTATGCCTCAAATAAATTGTTTTTAAAAAGATGGCATAACTTAAAGCTTCAATTATTACTTTTTCAAAAAAAATAATTTATGATTTAAAAGAGTATATACTTATTGCAAATATATTTTTAGGGCCTATAAATCTAATTTCAGCACAAAGACTAATCTCAAAGATCCAAGAATACAAGTTTCATTAAAGATAATGTTTTTTTTTTGCAACAGTCATTCCTTATAAATAAAAAAGAATTAAAAACATTATTAATTATGGACCTAATTGCAATGTTGCAGGGATTCAAATTTTCAGAAATGCAATAAAATACATATATTTTTTTCTGAATCTATCAGGTAAAGTATCTTAAATCAAAATAAGTCTTAATCGATCACTCCAGCCATTACAACAAAAAACAGTTTTCAAATATTAAAATGAGTTTCACGCTATTTTTGAAAAAACTGTCAAAAATAATGGCAATATAAACATATAGTTTATATTTGGACTTAGTCTTTACTTTTATCAAATAAATTTTTCATGAAAAGTTAAAGCCCTTGATAATACCATATGGAATGGTCCACATAAGATAATAATGTTATCTTGGAATCTGTAAGAAATGTGTTTTGCCTCCAACTTTATTTTTTTAAAAATTTAATGATTCTTACAGGTTCCAACAGGATCACCTTACATGGGCCACCCTGCTAGTAACTATAAACTGCCAGCTTAACTGAAAACATAAAATAATAAAATTGAAAAATAAGAGATACATTATAGTTAATACAAAATAGACTAATAAATTTAAAATTTCTTTGATGGGAAATAGGTAAAGGTATATAAGCCAGTAAAGTAACAACAAAGGATTTATGTGAGTCATCCAATATGAAATGTATACAAGCCGGTATTCACATTAGACTGTCTCTTTTTTCACATTGCCTATGTGTTATGTTATTTAGCCGATCCGGTATACTAAAGAAGCAAGCACTCACCGATCCACAAATGATTTTGCAACATTCTGAACAATTATAGAGCTACCAGATGTTGAGGATGATGGGACAGGAGACCCTTGCACACTGACTGTACGTCCTACATCCAACCTGCAATAATTTACATTTAGTATATACATTAATTTTCATATTTATAAAAGAAAAAAAAATCACTTACATGTTTAGAATACTACTATCTTCTGATGTAGTGCTTTCTGGATTCTCAATATTTGTTATATCTACGAGGATATTTGCCTGTCTTTTTACTTTTACACTTGTAGTCAGGTTACTGTCATCAGCTATTTCAGTAGACTTTCGTTTTAAGCTAAAAATTTTAATTTAGTAAAAAAATATATTGGCCATTATAATTAAACCTTTTTTTACGAGTTAATATTTAAATTTGAGAGTCGGACTGATCAAAACAACATGTAACAGGTACTAGACTTTTTTTACTTCAATGAGGACACAAAATTTCATAAAGATGCTAGGCTAATATTTACCCTAAAGTTCTCGGGTCAGGTAAAAGATCTCTGGGTCGTAAATACAATGTTGGTTGAGCATCTGGCTTTAAAACCTTTTTTCCTTCTACATCCATATAGCTATCCTCAGAGAAATGTCTTGAACAGATACGATTAGCTTCTGAAATTTTTTCATCAGGATCTCTACCCAATGCCGCCAACCACGACCTCATCCGAGACTTGGTAAACCTACAAATAAATCATTTTAAGTAAATTGTAAAGTTTTTCATCAATTTTTGACATACCTATGAAAAAATACTTCCTCATCCTTGGAACTGGAACCCGCTTGTCGACACCACCAAATATAGCATTTGTGAAGAGGTGCCATCTCCAATTATTTTATACACAGTTTTGATTTCAAGCTTTACAGTCTTGTCACAAAAACACTTCAACACAGGTCAAACGTAAAATTAAAACAAATAAAACGCCAAACAAATATACAGCCACAAAACATCAGCCATATTGAAACTATGAAAGTTTTGACATTTATAACAGCCAATAACAAGCCGGAAAAAGAACCTCTCATGCGCATGACGAGTAATCCCGGTGTGTTAAGTTAACCATTAAACCGGCTAAAGTTTGCAAGATATTTGGCTGATAGTATTGATTGAGACACAAAAAATGTTACGTAAAAAGTGCGTACTAAAACAAAAAATTATAAATAAATCCATACTTTTAACCAAGCACCTGCTTTTTACCAACTTTAAGCAAGAATAAAATAAAACTTTGACGAGCTCTTTCGGTCGCTGAACACAATCAGAAGTCGCAGTTGTGTGCCATTCTTTAATTGGTGGGGGTAAATCAACTGTTCCTCTCCCCTTCTCCATGCTCCTTGGACATGACAGCCAGATGTCACATGTCAGTAGAAACAACTTGAAGGAGTGCGTTCCACATACACCTAAAAAAAAGGTGGGTGTTATGCAAAGTCGGTCTATTTAGGGTCGCGACATTCGGCCATATTGCTTTGACGTGTTATGACGTCACATCTCCCATTTTTGGCCATGTTGTTCAGTGCCGGAGATATACAGTTTATTTTATTAGTAGAACAACCGGTAATTTTCTAGAAACCGGCGGCAACTCCGATTTTGACGAAATTTGGTATACGGGGGTTTTTTGGGGCGCTGATCACGAATCTGAAAGAATTATTTGGCGGAAACGTTTCGTTCTCGAGATATCCATCATCAAAGTTGGTATTTGAACTAAGCTTATTTTCACTATATTCTCCTCTTTTTGCACACAATTCATTGATTTAAAGCTAAAGTGTTACAAGATATTTGATTTTCACCTTTTAAAACCCCGTTTTTCTAAGTTTTTTACATTATTTTTGCAATAAATTGCGTGGCTTTTCTTTGATAATGCGGCAACCATACATACACATAGGGCTTCAAGGCACACTGAGATTAAAATGATTCAAAGTATAGCTATGCAATTTAATGCAAAAATAATGTAAAATACTTAAAAAACGGCGTTTTAAAGGTGAAAATCAATTATTGTGTGCCACTTTAGCTTTAAATCAAGAATTGTGTGCAAAAAGAAGGGTGAATATTGTAAAAATAGGATTAGTTTAAATTTCAAGTCTGATGATGAATATCTTGAGAACAAAACGTTTCCGCCAAAAATTCTTTCAGATTCGTAATCAGCGCCCAAAACCCCGTATACAAATTCGTCAAAATCAGAGTTTCTAGAAAATTACCGAACAACCGTTTACACAACAGTTTTAAATTATTGTTAAGTTGAATATTATTCTTTTACTTTAAATTAAAAACATTTAGAATTTCATCTTTCCTGCCCTTCCTTGCGTCCCCGACCTCGAACCGCCTATAAGTTGAGGATATGTCGTAACCTTATAAATATAAACTAACCTTGGGGTGTTATGTGCTGCGTTCTTAAATGAAATGTAAAGTAATCCTTGTACTCAGGGTGCGTTCATAAATAGAATATAAACTAATCATTGTACTCTGTAATGGAATCAAAATGACATTTGAAATGTATTACATTGTAAAAGCAATTTTTGAACGTTACTCAGGAAATGAAACGTAAATGTCCCTTGTATCCTGAGGGTTTTCCAGTGACGAAAATTTTTGTGCGTCACGCTCCAGGGCTTGAAGCTCTTGAACTGCTCTAAAAGTTAGTCACTGGAACGCATCCTTAGACAAGGAAAAAAGATACTTTAAGAAATTTTAAAATTTCGTTGTTTTTAACCTTTTTGGCTTTATAATAATAACCTCTTTTAATATCTAATTCCATTTTAAATAAATCATTTTAAAAAATCCATCCTTAACCATAAAAAAACACGTTTGAAGTACAAAAACCAAAAGAGGGTTGGTGCATGCGGGGCAAGGGGAAAGAAAAACGGAGTAGCTCAGGTGCATAACACTTTCCGTCACTGGAACGCCATAAAACGAAATGCTCCTGAGCTACTCGGGAGCGCTCTATTTGCGTCACTGGAACGCCACTCTGGCATGTAACGAAAAATAATTAAAGATGTTTATTTATTTATTTAAAATCTAATATAAAGTACAATTTTAATAAAAATGAAAACCTATTAATGCAATATATTTTTTAAAACCTTATCTAAAAATTAGAAAAATTTCGTTTGTTTCCTATTCACAATATTTGATTTTCACATTTTAAAACCCCGTTTTTTTACGTATTTTACATTATTTTTGCATTAAATTGCAAAGCTATACTTTGAATCATTTCAATCCCAGTGTGCCATGAAGCCCTATGTATGTATGGTTGTCGCATTATCAAAGAAAAGCCATGCAATTTAATGGAAAAAGTAATGTAAAAAACGTAGAAAAACAGTGAAAAATCAAATATTTTGTGACACTTTAGCTTTAAATCAAGAATTGTATTTAAAAAGAAGGGGAATATAGTGAAAATAAGCGTAGTTCAAATTTGAACTATGATGATGAATATCTCAAGAACGAAACGTTTCCGCCAAAAAAATCTTTTAAATTCGTGATCAGCGCCCCAAAAACCCCCAAAATTTCGTTAAAATCGGAGCTGCCGCAGGTTTTATAGAAAATTACCAATTTTTAATACATAAATCAATTTATAAACAAATCCAATAGTAATTTGCACCTTGATTATTTGTAGGTATTTTGTGGTTTGGAGATACATTAGTACTTCAATAAAAAGAGCCCAAAAATAAACAAAATTGCTCTGACAACCGTAGTAGCATCAGCAAAATATTTTTGTTTCTTTTTAAAAACTTTAAAATCTAAAAATTGTAAAAATTTCGTTTGTTTCCTATTCTCTTAAAAGAGAAAAATGAAATGCAATGAAATCGGTAAAGTGTTACCGCGCTCGTGAGCGTTGCGAATCCAGTTCTGATTGGTCAATTTCTAACGAAACATTCGAAAACCGTTACAAATTCACCAATCAGAACACGTTTCGCAATTCGCAAATCGCATTTCGCAAGCTTATGAACTAAGGTGACGTTCCTTAAGTTAACCAAAGTTTACCGACTGGTAAATAGCGGTTTGACATTGGTTTGAGAGCGGTAATCGGTAAAAGCTGTTCGTTTTGGTCACTTATCTCGATAGATTGCCAATGTTATAACCTGCGCGAACGCACCCGGCGCCAAACAAACTATCCGCATTATTGAAAAGAATTTGTTGACAGCGTCATGGTTTTCTGTTCGAAGTACGGTAGCTAATGAGCGTTACGGTCAGACCGCGGACGAAGGCTACGGGGTGCCGGTGTTTGTATTTTGCCACGGCTTTTAAGTGCGCATGTTCGTCCACCCAATTATTTGTTTACTGCGCGAGGTCGTAAAACTCCGAAAAATGCTTCTTGCCACTGCGGATCTAAATGTAGGTTATCTATGGTTTTGGTACGCTTTCGTTTATGTAAATTAGTATTTTGTGATTAACCCATTTGTTTATCATTTGACATTTTTTCAGCAGTTTTCAAGTAAAGACGCTTATAAAATTATTTTGTACAGTGAGCACCACCGACTGACTTTTATTGTACTTTTGTCATAGTCCTTTATTTTTATTTTTATTCCAAGGCAAATGGTATTAAAATATAATAAGAGCCTAAAATTTTAAAAAAGTCAGTGACGTACGTTTTTTTCTTAATAATATTAGCTGTGGTGCCCACTAAGACGCCACTGTTCAATAGTTTCAACCTAGTTAATGCTTAATAAGCGCATTATTACTTAAAATAACTTTGCAAAATTTAAACCAAACTTAAACTTAAGAATTTGTATTTCCGAAACGAAGCAAGTTATGTAAATAAAACCTTTTTTCTGAAAACGATACAAGAAATCACCCCTTAAAGTCTCGCATGGTAGTAAACACCCTGTAGATACTTTTGTAATATTTATTTATTTATTTATAGACTTAAAAGTAAAAAAATATATTTAACATAAACAAAATACATATACCGACTTTATAACAAAAAAGATCCAGTACGCAATAACGAATCCACGAGAAGAAAAAACAAACCTTTAAAGTATTTTGCCTAAAGACAGCTCTTCCGCAACGCCGTGCAAATAGCGAAATGTACCAGCAGTATTTTTTCTCTCCCTCCGCGTACCGATTGGTTAACAAAAAGGGCAAATTCTTCTCCGACCAATGAGCACGTTCTCAGTAATAAACCGAAAACACCGGAGACGTTTTGATCGGTAATTGCTGTTGACAGTTGAGACCAAAAGACTAAAAACCCCGTTTCATAACCTTACCAGAACCGGAAAAACCAGAAAAATCAATATCTTGGTTAACTTACGGAACGTGTCGCAGTTTGATTGGTAGCTTTGGGTAGCTTTCCAGTGACGAAAATTTTTGTGCTTCACGCTCCAGGGCTTGAAGCTCTTGAACTGCTCTAAAAAGTTAGTCACTGGAACGCATCCTTAGACAAGGAAAGAGAGATACTTTAGGAAATTTTAAAATTTCGTTGTTTTTAACCTTTCTTGGCTTTATAATAATAATTTCTTTTAAATATCTAATTCTATTTTAAACAAATAATTTTTAAAAATCCATCCTTAACCATAAAAAAACATGTGTGAAGCACAAAAACCAAAGAGGGGTTGGTGCATGAGGGGCAAGGGAAAGAAAAACGGGGTAGCTCAGGTGCATAACACTTTCCGTCACTGGAACGCCATAAAGTAGAACGAAATGCTCCTGAGCTACTCGGGAGCGCTCTATTTGCGTCACTGGAACGCCACTCTGGTTGACAGTTAAAACCGAAATTTTGAGAAACCGCGTTCCATAATCTAACCAAATTTTGGAAATTGGAAGGGTACGGAACGAGAACCACAAAACCAAGAATCGTGGTTAACTTACGGAACGTCACCTAAGCTTAAAGAATGTAATACAGAGTTCATTCCCAGACTATTTTTGAACGCCGAAAGACAAAAAGCAGTGTAATAAATAAAACATTTAGGAACTACCTCTGTAACAGAAATGTAAGAAATGTGTACTTTGGAGTGCGTTCATAAATAAAATGTAAAGTAATCCTTGTACTCTATAATGGAATCAAAATTACATTTGAAATGTATTTCATTGTAAAAGCAATTTTTGAACGCTACTCAGGAAATGAAATGTAAATGTCCCTTGTAACCTGGCATGTAAGGGAAAATAATTAAAGATGTTTATTTATTTATTTATAATCCCATATAAATTACAATTTAAATATACTATAAATTAATTTCTAAACAAATCAATACTTATTGATGCAATAAATAAAAAAAAACCTGTATGTTTGTGTTTGTATAAAGATATCCTTATTTTAAATTTGAAAAAGTTTGTAGGTATTTTGTGGTTTGGAGATAAATTAGTACCTAAATAAAAAGAGCCTAAAAATAAACAAAGTTGTTCTGACAACCATAGTAGCATTAGCAAAATACATTTTGTTTCTTTTTAAAAACTTTTAAATCTAAAAATTATAAAAATCTCGTTTGTTTCCTATTTTTTAAGAGACAAATATGAAATGCGCAAAATCGGTAAATTGTTACCGCGCTTGTGAGCACGGTAAAGAATGTAATACAGAGTTACATTCCTAGATTATTTTTGAACGCTGTAAGACAGAAAGCAATGTAATAAATAATACATTTAGAAACGACCTCTGTAACAGAAATGTAAGAAATGTGTACTTTGTAATGATTTATGAACGCAACCTTGTAATGATTTATGAAAGTAACCTGCAGAGTGGCTTTCCAGTGACGCAAATAGAGCGCTCCCGAGTAGCTCAGTTCTATTTTATGGCGTTCTAGTGACGGAAAGTGTTATGCACCTGAGTTACTCCGTTTTTCTTTCCCCTTGCCCCTCATGCACCAGCCCCTCTTTTGGTTTTTGTGTTTTAAACGTGTTTTTTTATGGTTACGGATGGATTTTTTAAAATTATTTGTTTAAAATGGAATTAGATATTAAAAAGAGATTATTATTATAAAGCCAAGAAAGGTTAAAAAAAACGAAATTTTAAAATTTCTTTAAGTAATCTCTCTTTCCTTGTCTAAGGATGCGTTCCAGTGACTAACTTCTTATAGCAGATCAAGAGCTTCAAGCCCTGGAGCGTGACGCACAAAAATTTTCGTCACTGGAAAGCTACCCAGGAAGGCGTATGGTGTATTTCTTTTAACTGTAAGTTTTAAAAGAAATACCAAAAAACAGTGGGATTTGCCCGTTGACATAACATTTATATAAGATTTGACAGATTTGTTCTTTGTTGTTTGGTTTTTGTTTTAGTCATGCGTGGTTTATATTAATTTTTTCGGGTTAATTAATTAACCACAATAAATTATTACGGATATTTTTTTAAATATAACCAAGTATATTTACTATTTGCCCTTTAGCATATGTCATTATAATGTCAGAACACTTCGTGAACCTCCTTCGATGATGGTGCATGAGAGGCAAGGGGAGAGGTAATAGAACGGTTCTGCAGAACAACTCCATTATAAAAGTAGTAACGGTGTTATTCTGAGCGGTTATAAAGCATAAACGGAATACACAATAACTATCGTCTGTTCTTTATAATAATCTTGCCTATGGTCTGTACAGCAAACACAAAAAAGTCCAATAAATACTCAAACACAATTATGTGTTATTTAATTTTTTATCTTTAGACATACCAAGCCTGAAAGACTAAATACTAACGTACCGTGGGCCTTTCAAGTGAGGTAAGAGAAAGCTTGCCAAAACCAGACTAAAACATTTGAAATTTGGGAAACCAAAAGTGAAACCCAAGGGAGATAAACTTTTTAATAAGGAGCGCTTAATCCCATTTAACCCTATGTTTACTAACTTTTGTGATGTAATCGCTTCCGTAATTCTCACTGTAATTCTTTGTTTACAATCTTACAGGAAGTGTTTTTCGCGGAGTTTTTGCTTTTTAGTCATTGGACATTTTTAAATGTGTTGAGTTTTTGATGTTTATAGTTAAATTAAGTATGTAGTTATTAGTAGTGCAGTTACAGATAATTTTAAAGCTGTAACCAGGGGTTACTGACCCTTGGATATTTTTTAAGGTGAATTTACGTTTAAATCGTTATTAAGAGTAAGATACTATTTTTTTGTGTTTTTTAAAATAATTTTATTTTATTTTATTTTATGCAAGTATCGGTTTATTTTGTCACATATGGCAAAAAAGTGACGTCACAAACATAACCTATATTTTCGGACAAATATAAAAAATCAAGCACTCCTTACTAAAAGTTTATTTCCTTTAATGAAAACCGCTGCGGGCAGTAGATTTTAGAGCCTAGTCCCCTTATAATAATCTTATTTATGGTCACCGAAGCCGTATGCACAAGGGACAATGGGGAGAAAATGCCCGCTCCCCCGCAGAATCCCAAAAATACCTTTTAAAGATGGGTGAATTACTGGAGGTGGCGCCTAAGCCGCTTTGTTTCCTTAGATGGAATCCATTGTTTTTTCTTTTTGGTTGTCGCTTGATCAAAAATTTAATTTTTGCTCAAAATTAAAGTACGTGTATTTTTGCTTATATCAAAAATTACTAGAAATAAAAAGATGTTTGAAATTAAAAACTAATTTTAAATGTGTAATTTTGTTTATTTAGAAAAAAATGGGATTTTTTTCTGCTGAAATCGAGAAAATTAAGTTTGTACGTTAGTGTATTGTACATTATTTTTATTTTGATATAACTAAATTAGAAAAAATATTTAAAGTTGTCCCATGAAATTCAGGGCCGTATTATCCATTAGGCTGACTAGGCTACAGCCTAGGGCGCCATGAAAAAATAGGCGTCAGACAGGGAGTTTTGTAAAAAAGTTTAGGTTGGGTGGGGATTTTTTGGTGACTAATTTTTCTGTGAATAAGGTGCTTTGAATTGAAATAGGCAAATAGGCGTGAAAAAGAAGGGAATAACCTTTTTTTTCCTCTTCAACAATTTTTTGATGCAAAATAGGCGCTCCGGGAATTCTAGCCTTAGGCGCCTCAAACAGTTAATACGGCCCTGATGCAATTTATAATCATGAAATGTATTGCACTAATGTAAAAACCTACATTTTTACCATTACCGCAAAAAAGAAAAATTAAAGAATTAAAAGTAATTTTTAATTGTAAACATCTTTTTCTTATTACAGTTTTAGATATTATAGCAAAAATACAGGTACTTTACTCTTTAGCAAAACTTCGTTGATGACTGATTAAATTTGATATCTTATGATTGCTTGAAAAATATGATGATTGAACTTTTTATAAATAATAGGTTTTTTTCGTAAAATTAATAATAAAATGTTTTCCATATGACGCCAACTTACTTAGACATACTGTACAGTGTGTCTCAGGATAGGTGTTACACCCACACCCCTTTAAAATTCTTCTTCTATATACATATAAGAACTATATTTTACAAGAGCTGTGGTGTTAAGAGGACAAATGGACCATTAATGTTGGATTTTTAAACGTTTTTCTGGGAAAACTGTACAAAATTTTAGTCCGATTGGTAATATACAGGGTGAATTAAACTAAAAATTTGAAAAATGGCCAAGAGTAAAATACCTTCATATTTTTTAAAATGGGACAAAATTGTATAAGTAAATGTTGTAGAGAAATGAATTTTATGTCAAAAATATGATTGTCAATTTTTTACATTATGTATTAACAGTTTTTAAAATACTTAGTTTAAGGCAGCAAATTTAAAAAAATATATATATTTAAAATTATCAAATATTCTTTTAAATTTTGCTCCCTCCTTCCCATTATTTAAGTTTTAATGCGTAATTATTTTTTCTGCTCTCATGCTTTACCTTTAAATTTTGACATAAAATTTAAACTTCTACAACAATAACATTTTTTTTTATATTTTTGAAAATAAAAGTAGTTAGTTCCTGGACATTTTTTATATTTTTTGTTATAGCTCGCCGGGCCGGGGCTAAGTGGAAAGAAATATTTTTTTAACCCAAAGCACGAACGTATTAAGAAAAATCCTGGGACTGGAGCATTGGACACGGCCTAAAAAAGCGTTCGAGAAGTCACACCGAGCTCAATCTTCCTAATTTCAACGTAAATTTTGTAAAAACAAATTGTACATATTTTTTTATTTACCTAAAATACTAAGAATCACTACAGTAATTTATAAGAAATGGATAATTTGTTCTTTAATTATACCTGTGTGAGACCCTCCTAAAAGAAATATACCTGCTTGCTTTAAGGTATAAATATACCTTCATCCTCAGAACCAACTAGTGTCAGTTGGTGCATTTAGTAGTCAGTCGAGGGTGTTATCGGTTGTGGTCTTACGGGATTTTCCTGAGTTCCGAGTGTATACGAACAGTTTGATGCGTCATCCGAAAATAAACGAAAATTATGATAGTCGCCATATTTGTGAAATTTGAGTGCTAGGCGATCCCGTGTTGGACTGTATTTTTCGTTAAACTTTGTGAATTTTTTGAAGAAATGGAACTACAACGTGGGATACTTTGGGAAAATTATTAAGTAGTATTTTTAAGGTAAGCAAAATTAATTTTTAAAGGTTTAAACTGTATAGAAATAGGCCTTTTGTTGCACCATACGCCGTCATCTTCACATAACAGCAGCCTTCTTTTCTTAAACAGCTTTTAAGCGTTTCGGGACTTTCAACGAGTATTTTTTAAATATTATCCAATTACTTATTTTAAGAAATTTTATTTCCAAAAATGTGTTTTTAATTACTCCCAAAACATCAATAACTAATGCTGTCGTTTCGCCACGATTCACGTCACACTCTTATATGGCAACATTGGGTTATTGTAACCTGTGATTAACCTTTAAAATTGTTAACACAAAAACAAACGCGCGAGGTTGACAAATTGTTTTGGGAACGTAACCTCGTTGAGAGTCACGAACATTTTTTTTATTGTTCCCAATACTGATAGAAAGTTTTTATTTTTAGTTTTCCGTGCTTATCGCGGGGTTTTCTAACTGTGATACCGAAATCTAGTGCAAAATGACGACGGCGGAGGAGATAAAGGCTGAATATACGTCCAGCTTGGCGGACTTGACTTTTAACAGCAAACCGCTTATTAATGTGTTGACAATGCTTGCTGAAGAAAACTTACCTAATGCTAGAATTATAGTGGAAGCTATTGAAGAGCATCTGTCTAAGGTTAATTTTTATTTGTTACTTTAGTAAAAGTATCAATAATAAGTTGGCTCAAAATGTCATTAACATTTCAGGCCAAACAGGGCCATTCGGTGATTTTGTTTGAAGCCCTTATCTTTTTTATAAAATCTTAATTCTATACAGTTACCTTCAAGTAAAATTTAACATGTGTCAGGAATGACTCACTTAAAAAAAAAACTATCTAACTTATCACCTACACATATTACTGTAAATAAATACTTGCTTAAAAATCAAACAAGATTATTGATTGGCCCTTTAATTTTTTATGAATAACATAAAGTTCCTAATTTTTGTGATATATTTCAATAAAGATTTCAAAGTAATGTGAGCTAATTTTTCCATTGTGATTTTTTTTTCATTTTCTTTAAGTTTTTGCTAGACCTTGATTCCTTTTAAGGGGGTATTTTTTTAAAAAGTAGGTTAGTATTCTTAATTTAAAAACAAATAGAATGAGTAGTTGAAAATAATAATTTAATAGGGATTTTAAAATAAAACTAATTATGTAGGACTGCAGTAAAAATGTTCATAAAAATCAGATAATATTATTTACGTATATATTTTCTACCACTTTAATTGTTTACTCATGCAAGGTCATTGTTATCAGGAAACAACAATAAAATATAAATATTGTGTACCTGGTAATTCACAATAATTATTTGTTGAAAACATAAATAGGCACCTTCTTGGAAATCACATTGATTATTGCAAACATCAATTTTAAAATATTTTATACAAGTGAGACTTAACTATTCTTCTGTGCTAGAATTATAAGTATTTTAACTATAAGCAATTAAGAACAGCCATACAGAGGGTTAGAAAATTGGTTTTCAAAATCATGACAGAATGGGTTGATTTGAACATACTTAGTTTTATCAAAATCACTTTATCTTGTGGTACATGGAGGGTATCAAACAATAAAAAAATATTGTTATTCTAGAAGGTTCTTATAAAGATGCTGAATGATCGGAATAAGTACCAAAAA
The DNA here is from genome assembly GCA_014170235.1 of Listronotus bonariensis. Classification (NCBI taxonomy): domain Eukaryota; kingdom Metazoa; phylum Arthropoda; class Insecta; order Coleoptera; family Curculionidae; genus Listronotus; species Listronotus bonariensis. The sequence goes on along the minus strand of JACEGR010002201.1, from coordinate 39,267 downwards.
ACACAAACAACAAAAAAAAATTATTCCGCAGTTCTTAAGAAATTTGGGCAAACCAATGTTTCTTTAATTTTTTGATACTTTATAGTAGCTAAATGATTTCAGATATTACCAATTTGTTTTAAATCTACCTGTTTTAATGTCACTGGTGTGTTCTAACATTTTATACATACATTTTCGGGAGACCCTGCATATTATGGCCAATTAGATTTTACTACCTTGGTAATCTCTGCTACACACCAAATCGAATAATTTATTTTAGGGTTTGTGATTTGCTATCAAATTGGTAATGTTGTTAATTTAGTGAAATTAAAATCTTGAAAATAACCTGCTGCTTTAAAGAAAAACTTGTAGGCAACATTAAGGGAATAACTGTTATGTTTTTTTAGTTACCTTCTTAATTATTTTAAATCTATAGAGGGTTGAGAAATCAGGTTTTAACAGGACTATATTTGTGGCTTTTTTATATTTAAAAAACAAAGTCATTTAGTTGGTTTTATTTTGTTTAGAATTCTGAAAAACCTTTTTACATTGAAGCAAAAGTGATAATATAAAATTAACTTTATTCCATGAGTCATCCTATTTATTTGTTAGGTTTTAAAAGCCTTTGTTTTTTGTTTTGTTATGTGTCCATTTAGGTTCAAATCAAGAAATCAAACATTCTTTTAGATTCTCAATCAGCGCCTTTAAAAACCCTTGTCTGTTGTTTGCGTATGCAAGAAATCCTTCAAAACTGTTGACCAAATAACATACACAATGAGGTCGGGTGGGTTGGAACATTTTTTTTTAATTAGTGGTTAAGCAGCAATCATAAACTTATTTTTTTTTTTTAATGACAACACCTATTTTTTAACATTTTTAAATTTTTCTTGGAGTTTTAACTAGTCTTTATGTACCATATTTTATACATAAAGAAAACAATGTTATTAAGAAATTCAAGGAGAAATTTATCTGAGAATTTACCATAAAATTCGTGAAAACTTGTTTAAAAAAATTATTTTAAATTCAGGGCTCTAACTCATGTGTCTTCTTAAATTTAAATAATAACTGATGCTAAATTTTTTAATACCTTTTAACTTCAGGTATAGAACTGCGTACATAAAACATAGTTAGAATTCAAAAATGTAATAAAAAAATAAATGTTTCCAATAAAAAAATAGTTGCTAGTCGTAACTTATTTTTGAGTCAACCTGTATATATGAATTTACCACGAAAACCACTGAATTTGAAATGAATTTGTTAGGAGATTTGTTTCAACCCTAGCGACCTCACTGCATGTTTAGACACTTTAAAAACAAACTAAAAATAAGGTGTTCCATTACGAAAATGTTAATATTATGTTACATCAGGTTTGTTTTACTTAAAATATATATTGAAGTATTCTTTCATTTTTTATGGAAAGATACATAAAATTTCTCATATTTTTATATACAGTGTGGGCCAAATTAAACTTGCAAACATTTTAACTAATGATAACTTTTTATCTGTTTTGCCTATTTTTTTTATTTTGAAATAGCTAATAGGTAGATATGTTTTCTCTAGGTTTGCCAATTTTAAGCAAAAGATTTCGACAGAACTGGACTTCCGGGACTTTTTCGAAAATGATGCATTTAACTGCAAAAGAAATTGAATTTATCTACAATTAGGCTAATATGTTTAATTTGAATTATTTACTGTTGTGTCAGCATTCAACTCAGGAACCATAGTAACCTCACATTTTTTATTTTCAAAGCACACTAAAAAAAAGTTACCAGTTAACCAAGAGAATTTCATGCTTTATGGCCTGCATCATTTATCATAAATAATTATAATTCCTGAATCCTTCAATTGTTAACAGATTTGCTTTTACTGAATTATTTCTCTATAAGATAAACATATTAGCTCAATTGTAGCTAATTTCAATTTTTTGCAATGAGGTTAAATACAGTATTTTGGAAAAAGTCCGGTCCTGTCAAAATCTGTCTGACCAAATTTGGCAAACCTAAAGAAAACACATCTGCCCATTAGCCCTTTAAAAATAAAAAGGACAGGCGCAACAAATAAAAAGTTATTGTTAGTTAAAAAGTGTGCAAGTTGGATTTGGCCCACACTGTATATTTAAAATAAGATCATATAAGCATAGGTCTGGAAATGTATCGTTTCCATGATAATGGAACCTTTTTAAAAACTTTTTTATTATAATCTTAAATATTCCCTTTCCGATTTTGATCAAAATTGGCAGTGACATGTATAACTGCAAGGGGCCTATTTAGCCCTAACTTGATTAAATTTATTAAAAACAGTAACAAATCGAATGGCATTTAAACTAATATTTTTAACATAATATGTAAACTACTGGACTTTATCATTTAAACCAATAAATTTTACTAAAGAACGTGTTTTAACTTTTTTCTATGATTCTTGGATGAGGGACATACAATCAAGTGGAGGTATTTAATTTTTTTTTCAAAACCAATCAAACTATAAAAAAAACACAATAAGCATTAATTTTTATGAACCAATTTAAATAAAGTATAGGAAATTCAAATATATTCACTTAAGTTCTGCTCTAGACCTAATTAACTTAATCCAGTTAAGGCTAAATTAATTCCTCAATGGTACAAATAACACTGCCAAGTTTTTATTGTTATTCAGAATGATCCTAGTAAATTAGGTAGATAAACTGGTGCTATAGTGTTCCTGCAGTGGTAGCAAAAACAGTCTGATGTATTTAAACAGTAACAAAAGATTTTTGGTATTAAAGAAAGGTGCTATCCTACTCTTTTCAAGTTATAAAAACTTAGCATTTTGGGAATCATTTTTAAGAGTGCTTAAACAAAATAAAATTTTGACCTGATATGGTCAGTTTACTCAAATAGCAACAAGTAGTCTAATATTTTATTGGTAGTGGTGATACTTCAATAAATGTGCGATTTTATGTGAAATAATTGTGGTTTAGGTAGGTATAAATATTTAAAAAGATCTGCACAATGACTTACGACGAACCATTGTGTTGTGAATTTCATAGTGGTGGTATTTATTATCTTCAGCTTCTAAACTGCAGTTTACTAAGATTCCAATTGTAAGGTGCCGATGAATGAGTATTGAAACAAAATTACATCACTTAGGAAAGTGATTAAATCGGGTTTTGAAAAAAGTTTTTAATAGAAAAGAATGTATAGGGTGGCTCCTTTTCATTGATCTTGCAGGGTAGAGCGAAAAACTGAAAGAGATAAAACAAATGCGATTGCACAATTTCAGTTTCGATTTTTGAAACAAATTCTGTGGTGATATTAAATGAAGGCTAACTTCATTCGTTTTGGAAATAACCGAGTGTTTTTCAAATTTTTTTATTTTGGCCAGGGATTTTTAACTTTCTTTTTATTAGAGATTGAAAAAAATTAAATAAGAAGCATGGTGTCTGATAAATATTTGTTAGAGCTTGGTGAATACGGCCGATAGGGATTTTTAGGTAGAATTCAGTGGCTTACCTGTTTTTTTAATGGAACGCCCTTTATATTTCATCATCAAGAGAAAGGTCTTCTTAAAAGCCGTAAAGAAATACCTCATTTAATATCTTTAATTTGTCATAGTTTCAGAAATGTAGCCATCGTCAGGAGTTCGATAGTAAAATCGCATTTTTTATATTTTATCACCATTAAAAAGACATTTTAAAGACTTTTAAGAAAATATCACGGTTGAAACGATTTTCTCTTATAGTTTTGGAGATATGAGCTTTCAAATTTAAAAGGTGTAATGAAAATTATACATATCTACTATTTTTTAGATTTAGATGGTCATATTTTGAAAACTATAAGAAATAGGTATATCAAGTATGGTATGTTATTAAAGCTCTTTGAGATATATTTGCAATTTTTATTATAATATACAGGGTGTTACATTAAAAAATCTTTGTAATGGCCATATTTCCGAAACTATTAAAAAATGAATATATCAAATATGGTATTTTTTACAGCTTTTAAGGAGATCTTTCAACCGATCATAAAATATACAGGGTGTTGAATTAAAAACCCAGCTTTGTGTTATAACTTTAAAATAAAAGTTAATGGAAAAAATATAGGTACGCCACTGAACTCTTCCTAAAAATCCACAAAACTTTCCTATTTCCATTTTTTTATATCTCTAATATCAAATGAGCTACAAATGCCTGACCAAATTGACAAAATTTAAAAAGCATTCTGTATTTTTAAAACGAATCAAGTTAGCCATGATTTACTTTTACCACTGAATTTGTTTCAAAAATTGAAACGTAAATTGACAACAAGATTAGTTTTATCTTTTTTAGTTTTAGCTCTATCCTGCAAGATCAACGAAAAGGCGCCATCTTGTGTTTGGCTGAACCATTTATAACGAATAATTTTAAAACAGTTATATTTAGGGAGTTTTGCAAAATTGTTTCCATCAAAGGCCATGTGCTTAACCATTCTTTATAAAGTTTTTGATAAGTAACTAACAGAAGACTATTTAATTTCAGAAAACTAAGGGCATTTACATTCAATATGTTACAATAACAAAGTTTTGTTAATAAATTAAGACAAAATCTATGTACTGACTGACTGACTAGTAAAGTTTTTTTCTGTTATATCTTCCATTAAATGTCTACTTTATTTGGAATTATATTTATTATATATAATTTTATAATAATAATTATAATTTTGAACAGAGAATAGTTTCTTTTGATTACCAAAAACGTCTTTACCACAGAGAAAAAGGTTTTTTTCATTATTCAGTATAAAAAAACATACAACCTCTCTAAAAATTGCTTTGTTTAGATGATATATGTACAGGTTATTCCATTTAACATACCTGAAGTATCTCGGATACCTCGGCGGCCACCCTGTATAATTAAATTATCATAACAATATAAAATACAAGTAAGCAGGGTATCACCTGATACTTCAAAGCCATTAAAATTTTTATTACCTAATAGTAAATTTTATTTTAGTTTTTCATAATCTTCTTTTTGCTTCACTAGCATTTGATACTTGTAATATGGCGTTACCATCTGTAGTTTTCTATCTAAAGAATATTTCGTTTTAAAAACCTAATATAAAATCTACCAATAGGTAAAAATGTCAATGGCTTTGAAGTGTTAGGTGATGTCAGATATTTTATACTGATTTAATCAAATAATATAAGCCGAAAAGGTGACTGTTTAAGCGCCAATAACTCAAAAACCGTTGAAGATAGACTTATAGTACCCCTATTAAAAAACACTAAGAATTGACCAGAGAATCCAAAAATGTAATAATAAATTTGTTTTTCATGCAATTATTTTTTATTTAGATTTTCAAATTCTCCAAGCTAAAATACATTGATTGGCTATCTTGAATTTCTTTAAAAGTACGGGAAAAGACAGAAAATATGCCGCTTATCCTCTTAAATGGAATACCCTGTGCATAGGAGTTTTGTCAGTGTCAGACACTATTAAATAATGTTACCGAGTAGTACAGTGGTCGTGAAAGTTCGTAACATGATGTCAGTAAACATTTTTTTATTATTATTATTAACGTTATGACAACCCAGGTTTGTATTCAATAATAAGCGTCAGTTTTGGGCGTTCAGCTGATTATAACCGCGGTAATAATTGGTGACAATTTTGACGTATAATATATGAATTAAAAGTCAACATAACCGTTTGGTAAATACCGTTTTATAATTGGTTAATCGCCTAAAATTGATAGAGGTATTTAGAATATTTTTTTATTGCGTGGGTGTTCTGCCAGAAACACATAGTCAATTCCCAGCAAACATCAATTTAGGTAAAGAAAATCGTTTTGACAATCTAGGGCCATTAGGAGTTCAGTTTTTTTTTTAATGTGAAATGCTTTTAAAGAAAAAAGCACTGGGACACCAACTACAGGACAACGCGCCTTTAAAGACAGCCGTTATTGGAAGATTGTGGGTTTCGAGAAGTCCATCACCCACCCTACGCCCCGATTTGGCTCCCAGCAACTACCACCTGTTGATCAAATTAAAATCGAAGCTACAGCGAAGAAACTTTCTCTATGATGAAGAGGTTTAGACAGTTGGAGAGGCTTATTTTGGATGGAATCGATTTTTCATTTGAGTTACTTCAAATATAATGTAGTAAAAGTAATAAATTTAATAAGAATTACATTAAAAATAACAATACCCATATATTTTATTTAATTATCACCTCAGGCCAGAAACTTCGGGACCGTCAACAGAATTTTTGGTTGGTAAGATTGTAATACAAATCTTACCAACCAAGCAAAAACTTTGGACTATTTAAGTGAGTCCAATGTTCCAGTATTCTCTTCAGAACTCTTTAGATGCCCTTGGTTTTTCTGAAATTATTTAAAAATACTGAAACATTTTATTTGTTTAATTTTCTGTCCACTCTGATTTTATAAGTAAATGGTTATTGCAATAAATCTGACAGTTAGTTACCAATGACTTAATATAGAATGGATGTACCTGCTTGTAAGGCAAGTAAATGCATTCTGGAGACTTCTTTTTAATTAACAGTCAGATAAAATGTTTGATCCAATACTTCTATTTAAAATCTCAAATATTCTCTCTGCGTAAATGGAAAGAATGTATAATCAACAGTTATGTGATGAAACATCAAACTTCGGGTAATTTTTTTGGCACTTGGATACCTTTGGCTCAGAGCAGTTAGTTCTGGTTATTTTCTGGTCTTGACTTAAGTAGAACATTTTATTTCACTGTTATTTATTAAGAATTCTTCAAAACTTTTAAAGAATATATCATCAAAGCTCACATTTTTGAAATAACTAATTTAAAATAATAAACCAAAGGTAACAAAGTGGCTACTATAGCGCAGGTTTTTCTCTTTCCAAATACAGGTAGCTACTGATGTGAAACTGCCAATTTTATACCTCATCGACTGTATAGTGAAGAACGTGGGACAAACTTACCTTGGACTGTTTAGTCAAAATATTGTTTCGACTTTCTGCAGTGTTTTTAAAATGGTAAGTACTTATTGTGTTTAATGCAGCTCTATTTTGTTTAAAGAATCACAAAAACAGATTATTTTATATCTGTTATTTAAAAGAGAAAGTATTTACAAAAGTTATTATTATTTGTAAGACACAGAAATGGCTGTGATATAGCCACCAAGTAACCCAATATAAACCAGATTTAATTTTATGCGGTAACAAAATAGAGCTGTTTTTTTATAATTATCTGTATTCTGATACTCTTCTTATCTTTTAAATATTATGGGTATTTTTAAAATAAACTAAACGTTCTTTTTTAGCCTATTATGTTGATTCTCACAAAATATATATATTTTTGAATATCTCATAAAACACCACATTAAAATCTTAGTACTAATACGAGATTAGCTAAACAGGGTCAAATTTGAGGTCTTTTTTAAATAAATGAAACAACAATGTAAATTAACTTTTTGTGTATTTTTGCCCGTACAATCTAAAGAAATACTTGAATCGTTAAAATTGAACCAAAAGAGATAGTATAAAATAATTTTACCCTTTTCTTGATGAGATACATCATTTATTGATTCATTTTTAAAAGTAATTTTTTTCTAATTTTTTTAATAAATAATATATCCCAATTATTTTTACTACCAACAGTTTTATGTTTTAAAAGTAGTAAAGGCTATAGTAGTAGAGTAGAATTTTGACTTTTTATATTTTGTAATTTCATATATTTTTTACTACTTTATATTTTTAACTTTAAATCGTAAATTTCAAACATAAATTAAATTAATTCTATTGTTACAAAAATAAGCACTTCATTTTTATTTAAAATTTAAATAAAAATTGAAATTTTATAACGAATCAGTAAAGAAGATGTATTAGTAAAAAATGTTTTTTTGTTGTTGTATTGGCCAAAAGTTTAGTGCAATAAGTACACAAAATGGATATATTATATTTTTTCGTAATATGAGAAAATTCACAATTACACTAATACATTGTTATTATTTTAAAATAACCATACACTTTTTTTCCATTTTATTTTAATTTCTTCTCGTTCTTATTTTTTTTTTTAATTCTTTTCTTTATCTTATTTTTATTTTTCTTTTGCTTTGACTTTTCATTTTAATTGTATTTTTTCTTACTGGCGTTTCTATCTAAGGTCGACGAGAAAACGAGATCAGAAATGTTCAAGCTGCGCCAGACGTGGAACGACGTATTTCCTCAGATGAAACTTTACGCCATCGACGTACAGATCAGCACAATTGACCCAGCATGGCCGGTTACGGCACAACCTTCCAACAGTATTCATTTAAATCCAAAGTTTTTAAAGAACACGGTAAGTTTAACGGTATTTCTAATTCTTTTTTTCCAATTAATTTAACTAAAAAAATAGAAAAAACTAAGTCAACACCATTTTGGATGTCTTTAGTTTCTGAGTAAAGGTTCAGCCATATTTGGTCTAAGGCTATGTTTATGATGGAGCTGTGCTGGACGAGAGGAGAACAGTGCGGCGCGACAAAGTCACCTTTATGTTATAGGAACAACAGCTCCTCCATAAACACAAAGGCTTGTGTCTTAAGTACCAGAGTACCGTGGGTGTCGGGTTATGAGATGTTTAACCCATTTTTTCCCTGTTCCGTCAAAATTGTCCAAGCACTGAAACATGGAGTATTTGCATTACACAGTACCTTTTAGACGACGCGGTAGTCCCACCACGGACGTTATTTTTAAATAACCATTACCCAAAGATCTCTCCTCAGCTGGAGAGAGCCGGTGACTTCTGGCTTCCGAGATCAAGGCTCTGTTCACTGCGCCACCGAGGAGACAATTATAATCCCAAGTCTCGTTTCACACTAGCCGGAAACGGATGACCGGTGACGGACCGACCCTATCGAAGTATATAAGGCCTTTCACACGCTAAAAATCCGAATAGTCGGCGACTCTCATAAGGCTCCGTATAATTTTTTGTCAATTTGTCCGGTACGGCTCGTGTGTGTGAAACAAGGGTAAAGCATTATTAAAAATGTATTACACAGACAATTTAAAATAATAATTCAGGGTGTTTTACAACTTATCCGACAAACTTTAAGGGGTAGTTATACATTAACAAATAAGAAAAAACTTTATATGAACATATGTCCTAAACGTGTTAGTTTTTGAACTACAGGCTGTTAAAAATTTTAAAAATATATTTTATAACAACTTTTTATCAATTCAGATATTTTTAAATAATTTGGGGACGCCCCTATGCACCAAAACGCATTTTTCTAAAATAAAAATATATATTTTTTTAATTTGCATTAAATTTAAGACAAATTTTATCTCTTGACTTTTTTATTTGATGTACGGTTCTCGCGTAAATAAATAAAACCCATTTCTCGGCATGGTCATTTCGTATTAATAATATTAAATTCCACAGTAAAAATCACTTTTGTTATTTGTTCTTTAATTTGGTAAGGTTTTTACCATTTCAAGAAATTATTTCTATTTATTTACGCGAAAACGTGCATCAAATAAAAAAAGTCCCGGGATCAAATTTGTTCCAAACTAAATGAGAATTATAATAAATATTTTTATTTTGCAAAATTGCAGTGGCGAACTACTTTTTTTTTAATTCTTAACCCAAACCTCTCATAAACGACAATGGTAAAAAAAGTTTTGTATGACAAAACAAAAAATTTCTTTTGGTTCAAGCGCTAAGACGTTTTGGACATAATATATTCGTATGAAGTTTTTTCTTATTTTTTAGTGTAGAATTAGCCCTTAAAGTTTGTCGTTAAACACGCTGTATATTTAACACTAGCCAGGCGTTAATTATATTTTTTCTGTAGTGTAGCGGTCTGATTGTGAAAGAATTTTACTGATCAGTTCAGTATTTTCGAAGAGTAGTCCCAAACAAACAAAGTTACAAACTTTAACTCTTTATAATATTAGTATAGTTTGTCACCAAAACTTTTTAAAATGTAAAATAAAATAATATTTAATTTCATCATTTCAATTTTAAATGATTATTCTGTTACCAAGTGGTATACCGTTAGATACCGGAGTTTATTATAAGTTTCTGCTTCAACCGAAGCTTGTAGCGAATACCGAATATCGGGTTCGGCGAATTATTGACTGTCGGTCAGACTCATATTATCTTCGTCTTGTATTTGTACCATTTTCTTTTCTTCTAGACCCCGCCTGCAAAGGGTAAATTACCAACAGTGCCTGTAGATACCACACCAATAGTTAAACCTATAGCAGCAGATATAGATAAAGAAACGCTGCTTATGCAGGAGCAGCTCATTCAGAAACAAAAGGAATTGTTAGAACTGCAAAGAAAAACCCTGGAACTTGAAGTTTTGCAGACTCAAGTTAAATTGCAAGAGCAGATCAAGTCGGGCGGACCTCCAATAAGCACGGTAAGTTTTTCTACATATTTGTTAAATATAAAAATATCGATGTAACTGACATTGGATTTAATTAAAACAAATCTAATAGATATTGAAAATGTTTTTTTTTAATATAAATTTGGGACAGAACAGTTATATTTTAAAGCAAAAATGTTTGTTTTAGAACATTCTTTTGAAACCTGAAGTGGCAAAACAACTGATTCCTGAGGCAATGGCGAAAACTAGGCCTGCTGGCATAGTGAGTAGTGTTTTATTCTTTTGAATTAGTGAACCTTATGCCAAAAATAAACTTTTTTTTACCAAAACGCACTTAAAAAAAAATCAAAAATTTTCTAAAAGTGTACCTATTTTTCTGATTTTTTCACCGAAAACCCTCTTTGTTTTGGAAATTTTAAAACAAATAGTAATTTTAGCTAAATTATTTTATTTAGTATAAAAAAATTGCCCTTCGAAGAAACCCTTAAAAATACACAAAATTTCGTCGATTTAAGAAGATTCAACTGTTTTTTTTTATTTTATTTTTTTTTTAGGGAAAGCCCCCAGTAAAAGTTAATATATTTTTAAAAACTTTTTTGACAAAATTATTTTTTTAGTATGATTGGTACAAGTTTCAACTTTCTTTTTATCCAAAACACCAGGTGACGAATATTCGACGATATTCGACGTCATTTATCGAATTTTTTATTTAAATTTTTTTAAATTAGATCAAAGATATAGTCCTTTAGGACCTACACATTCTGTAATAAATAATTACAATATAATTTCTAGTTTTACTGGAAATAGACCTAAATCAAAACTCATGTTTAAATATCAAGTGTCCAAAGTACCTCGTTAGTCAGTTATATACACTTGCCATAAACTGATTTTATATATTATATATTTATTTTTATTTGATTATATAATAACAAAAGAGAAAAAAAATATGTAAATATTTTTCTAATTTAAAAGAAAAATAAAAATATTGCAAAAAAGGTTTTGCCGTGCATTTACATAATTATTTTTAATAGGATGTCCCTTAAAATCATAATTTTAATTTAGTTAGGTGTCTATTACTAAAAGCATCACTGACAAATTACAAGAAAATTATCTACAGGGTATTTAAGACATTCACAAAAAAACATTTTTCAGGCAAATTCATTGGCAAACCAAAGAATGCAAAATAATATCCCCAACCAACCAAGAATAAATCCCGTCAACCCCGCTTTAGCAGCTGCCAAACCAATCAGAGATCCCAGACTGTTGCGTCAGCAGCAACAACAACAACAAAGGATACAACAGCACCAGCAAAAAATGGCGGCTCTCAATCAGAACCAACCGGCGGTACCGGCTACTCCAGCTACTACCAGTATACCCGCTCAGAAAACTACAGTACTTGAGAATAATAAAAATGTAACCAGTAAACTAGGTGTAAGAGATATTCCTAAAGATCCCAGATTGTCTAATAAATCTGACAAAAAATCCAAAACGTTCCCCAAATCCCGTGAAACCCCCACCACCACTTTTAATTCGGGTCAAAATAGCCAAATTGCCGATCAAAAAATCGACAGAAACTCACCGCGGTCTACTAACAAACCCGAATTGGAAAAACCTATTGCGGCAAGTTCGCCCAAACTCGGCTCTAATTCTAGTAGTAGTAGTTTGGCTAGCTCTAGTTCTAGCAGTTTAGGGTCTCCAACCAAGAGTAAAAGTAGGTCATCTAAACACAAAAAAGGGATAGGGCTGAGGGCAAGCGCTCTCAGGATTTTGTTGACGTTTCTTTGACTAAACGGGAAAAGCTTTCTCCTAAGAGCGACACTAGTGCTACCAATGTTACCAGTATTCTTGGTAAAGACTCGGGTAGCGACTTAGGGTCGTCTACGTTTAAAAGTGTAAAAACTCTACTAAAAATCGTAACTATATGAGACGGAACTTGAGAGATAGTCCGGTGTCGTTACAAGATGAAGATCTGAGGTCTTTGCCTCGGCAAGAGAAGTCTCCCACTCCTGTAGTACAGCTACCAGTTGAGGCCTCACGAGTGGAATCGCCAGGAGGTATGTTTAAACTTATTTTTAATATAGTTTTTTTTTCTTTTTTTTTTATTGACCGGAGAATTTAATTTTATGCAGTAATTGACTGATTTTTTAAAAATTGTATTATTTTATATAGGTTGTCCCATATAACATTGCATTGATTTTAATATTGTTAAAGAGGCAATAGTATTTAGGACTGCAAAAAATATTGACAAGTAAATTATACAACGACCTTGAACGGGTTATCATATAATGAATATTTCCTTTTAATCAACACTAAACTCAACATTTTAGCTAAATATTAAGTTTTTGTGTGTTGTTATATAACACAAATTTGTTATTTCTTATATGAATTGCATTATTCCGCTTTAATTAAGAATAAACACCAAAATTCCTCGTTATAAGCATCTTAATTTTTGGACATTACTTAAAAATTCAGTCTACTACTGGATTTTTATTAATAGTTTATATAAAATGATCTATTAAAAGGTCATAAAGATAAACCTTTTCTTTTTTAGTGCCTGAATTATCAGCTCAACCTACCAATGCAAAGCCAATGGATATTGATTTAAGACAGTTACCGCCAGTACCACCTATTACCAGTACTACTACTACCTTAAGTAAAAGAGAACTTCAACTGAAGCATCGGATCAGGCTTCCAAAAAGAGTAAAAGTTTTGATGTGTAAGTGTATTCCCTTCACTTGTTTAAATTTTAAGTATGTTTTATTATAAATTTTTCTAGTTAGAATTAGGATTGATTTTTCTTAAAATAAACATTTTTTAGGCTTTTTGGCAGTGAAGATACTGATTTGAGACAGTTACCAGTTGTGGATCCTGAACGTAAGGCTTCTGGACCACCAGAAAGACCCCCTACTCCACCTCCACCTATTATATCGTCTGCAGAACAAATTACTGAAAAACCTTTAAATTTACCGCAATCTCCCAACAAATCCGATTTGGATGCTATAAGAGCAAAATTAGCCAATGCTACCAACCGGGATAAAATAATGTCGAAATCATGTAAGTTTTCAGCAAATTTCCTTAGGTTTTTTTTTTAATAATATTTTATGTATTTTTATTAAATTATAGTTTTTATTTCAGTTCACAAAAGCAAACTTCAACAAGAATCAATGGGTGATCAGGACTTACGAGTGCCGATGACAAAAGTACCACCCTCTGGACGGGGACTTGGGTTGATGAGCAAAATCACCATATCACCTGAAGAAGAGAAGTCCATCAAGTCTGGACAGATGACTAAAGAGCAAGAAAAACAAATAATTAACAAGATTTTTATGCAAATTGAGACGGATAAACTTAGGGAGGCTAAGAAGAAGGATCGCGAAGAATCCTTCAATTCCTCTCTACAACCAGTCAGTGATGATGAATTTGGATCTGATACCGAAGAAAAAGCTGACTTACCGATCAGACCGCTCAATGTAGAAGTTAGGGGTGCACCTGCCCAAATACCACCACCTCCCATGCCCTTCAACGACAAAGATGAAAGACTGAACATACATCATAGACCGCCAATACCTCAGAACATGGAAAATATTCCTCCTGTTCAACCCGCACCGTTTTATCCGAGGGCAGATGGTAGAAGACCTCCATTTAGAGGAGGAAATCAACCTTGGAGAGGCAGGGGCAGGTTTAATCCACCCCAAGGTCCACCGCAGCCGAGACAACCTATTAATCCTTGGATGCAACAGCCTCAGCATCCACCCAGGTGGAGAAATGCTGGTCCTCAAGGACCACCTTTTATTCCTCAACCTCCGACGCATGTAGAGGATGAGGCATCCAGAAGTCCTAACCATGATATAGGTCCTCCAGAGCTTTCAATGTTACAAGAAGAAATTAAAACGTTGATGATTGACGGCATGCCCAGAGACATTAGAGTGTATGATGAAACCGCGATTATTTTCCTCAATTGGGATGATCCTCGGGAAGTTTCGTTTCAAAGTGGAACGCGACGAATCATTTTCAATAATAACGAATCGTACTTTTTAACGTTGGGAGATGATTACAAAGAGTGTCTAGTGAACGGCTTTCCGTTCAGAGTGAAACTTGGTCCGCCGAGTCGGGAACTTTTTATCAATGATCTCGGGTTTGAATGCTTTTTCGGTGGTGCGCCAATTCACATAATCGTAAACGGTATAAATATGACGGTCGCACTCGAAGGACCGCCACCGCAAGTGAAAATAGGCGATGTGAAAAGGACTGACCTTGTAGTGGGCAAAATAAACTTAATAATTAATGCTAAGGTTATAGTACCTGTGTTTCTTGATGGTAGATTACAAAAATTTGTTATTGATGGGGAGGCGTGTACACTAAAATTTGTAGATGCTTTGAAAAGAGTTTTAATAAATGATGTACCTTTTAATGTTGAATTTGGTGGTCTTCCTAAACCTTTTACTATCCACGGTAAAAAACACTTTATAAGATTTTCAGTTTTGCCAAAAGGCATTAAGCCTGGGTTTGTTAGGATTAGGGATATGGAAGGAGAAGCCAGCGCTAGTCCACTGAGAGAAGACGAGAATAGTCAGGACGCTATTGTGGGTCCTTTAGAAGGCCCTGAACCTTTGAGGCCTGATCTAAGCAAAATCAGGCAAACAACTGGACCAGAATCTCCCGATAACAGAAGCAGTTCTCCTAGTAACTTTTTGCAACCTGGACTGAGTAAGTACACGCGGCCAATGGACCGTTTTTCAACTTTTATTATTATTTTTTCATTTAATATATTTGAGATACAGTTATTTATTATTGTGCGGAAATAGTTTTAAAAAGTTTTCGCTAATGCTTAAGAGTACACAGTAAAGTTTGTAAGTACAAGGCAGATATATTTGTGATTAGTGATATTTATTGATTGCTTTGACTAGCTGAAGGATCATTCATCTTGAACTATATCATTTTTTATGATGTGCTGTATAACTCACAGTATTATCAGTATCACTACCTACTGAAATTTGGAAAATAGATGGTTACAAAAATTTAAACGGCAGCATACATTTATACATTTATGTATACATATACATTGTCAGTGTTGGATATAAAATGAAGTGTGTAGCGTCAGCATGAATAGTGTCATAAAATGTATAAAAATGTACGTTTTGTTAGGAAATCTAGTTATCTTGGCTTTTGAAAGGATATTGCACCACCTGACTTTTCTATGCTCTTCAAAATTCTTTGGGTCCTGATTGGGAAAACTGTTTGTTTTATTGTAAAAAGTGAAAACCTCTTTTTGCTCTTTAAATATTTTATCCCTGCTCCTCTAAATTTTAAAATTTTTGCACCCCCTTGTTATTAGTCTAAATACAAATTGTTTAAATTGGCAAAGTAGGAGCATTTTTATGCTCATGTAAATAAATACTTAAAATAAGTGACAATAAGTTTTTTGAGTAAAATAAAATTTTTAATGTAAAATCCTATATGTTTTATCACTATTAAAAATTTATTTTAAAGAGCGTAAAAAATACCACATTTGACATTTTATCGTCATCGTCACAAATTTTTGATAGTAAAATAGCATTTTATGAATAAAACACCCTTTATTTTAGTGGTATAATGCTGATATACTAACCATGAAAAAATACATAAGCTATAAAAAGCACGTAGTCAGTAAATAATACCATCTGAATTTCTGTAACATCAACATTTCGACAACTCAGATACTTCTATTTTTTAATAAATTATATATTTTTTTAACTCTCGAACACTGTCTATAATCATACCGTCGATAATTTTTACCAATAACGTCCCTTTATAGACTTTTTTATAGCGTCTCATTATACAGGGTGTTTCCCAACTACGGTACGAAACTTGGAGGGTGATTTCTTATGTCTTTTTATAAAAAAATCCTCTAAACATATGTCTACATTTCTGAGATACAGAGCCAATACTCTTTAATCGATTTAGATGAAATTTGGTACACTTATTTAGTGTAATAAAGCGCTTGTAGTGCTCTACCTTTATTAATATTATTGGGTCCAGTGTCGTCTGAGTGGGCACCACAGCCAATATTATTTAGACAAAAGTAGACCACCGTCTTTTTATAAAGTTTTTATATTTTTTTCTTATTAAGCAATTAAAAATGTAACTTTAGTTTCCTACATTTTCTTCGTTTTCGAGAAAAATATTAAGCCACTTTAATGTATTCTAAATGGAACCTATAGACAACATGGTAAAAAAACAAAAATAAAAATTCACCATCATTTGCCTTTAAAAGAAATAAGCAGTCGTGCATTTTATCGGAAATGGTCATTTTTCTTATTTACTAAGGTCAAAATTGTATTTTTAATTGCTTAATCGGAAAAAATGTATAAACTTTATAAAAAGATGATGCCGTACTGTTTTTCTCAATAATATTAGGTATGGTACCCACTGAGACGCCACTGGACCCAATAATCTTAATCTTGGTAGAGCTTTACAAGCACCTTATTACATTAAATAGGTGTACAAAATTTCATGCAAATTGGTTAAAGCGTTTTTAAAATATTTAAGAAATACTTTTTAAACTTTAACGCCCTGTATCTCGGAAATGAAGCAAATCCGGACATATGTTTATATGAACTTTTTCATAAGAAGACATAAGAAATCACCCCTTAAGTTTAGTACCGTAGTTGAGGAACACCCTGTTCCTGTAAATGCCAAAAGTGACGGCAATATATTTTAAATGGACAAGTTCATGTACTAGTTGAGTTCAACTGAACCATTACTTAAGAGGCAATTGTAAAACTGGATATTAGTGCATCTTTTTGGTAAATCAAAAAATGTGTATAAAAATAGCTGTTTTTAAATGTTAATACTTTTTAATAAATTTACCCACAAATACCTGTAGATATGTTTATACCAAAGGTATGACATGAAAGAACTTGCAACGGTTTCTTAATATTAAGGTATTGGTTTCATCAGGTAAATACAATAGAATTAAGCCATGATATTGACTTCACAAGACATTACCAGGATGTTCATATCAATAGAGAAGTATCAAAAAGATGTTATGTTTAACTTATGAAATAAAATATTTTGCAAGGTAAAAGTTGATTTTTATTTTAATGGGTCAGGTGAATAAGGTTAAGCAAAAGCATTACTATATTATTTGTCTAATTTTTTCCAGGCATTTTTGTATCTTTCTTAGCATTTTAATTAAAAGCATTTACTACACTTTATTCACATGGCCACTATTTTAAGTAACTGAAGATTGCTATTTTTAATTCAGTTATTGCTGGTTCTTAGAATATGATTTAAACAACTTTAACAAAAGTAAGAATAAGTGTTACAAAAAAACAATTTAACTTAGAATTTTGACGATAAAAGCTCTAAAATAAATTAGTGGAACAAGGCGGACAAGTTAAAAAAAACAATTTTATTAGATATATTTTAAAACCATTTAAGCAAAATTGTCAGCTTTGGCATAAAATTATGGAACATTGGTATTAACTGTAACATTCAGTGTTATTTATACACTGAGGAACCCCTTTCTAAAATCTTAACCAATTGGTATATTGCGATAAAATTTGGAACAATAATATATGAGCAAGGGCTGTATTTTTGACATATCAATAACAAACAACTCTAATGTCGAGCTGACTTCTGGGCACAGTCTTAAAATTTTGATATCTAATAGGTAAAAAAGTGTACTCAGCTGTCACTTTAGCAATTGAAAATTGTCATTGATATGTCATGAAAATGCACCTTGCTTAATATAGCGAACAGCTGAGAAGTGAAAAGGTAGGGACGGATTTCAGGTCTAATCTCTAATGCGGGTTTTCCCAAACTGTGCGTCGCGACGTCCTGGGGCGTCGCATTGTCCTTAGGGGTGCCGTGTGTTGATTGGAAAAAAGTGTAGTGAAGGTGCATCCGAATATTCAAATATCGAGATGGTGAATACGAGTATTCCGTGGTCCAAAAACGTAAAATTCCTTTTTTAAAATCGTAAAAAATATAGCGACATTTTTTTAAAATTTTTAGATCTGGGCTGTTGTTGGTCTTTAAAAATTGGGCGAGGCCTTTTTTTTCTTTAATTTTTTTGTTAAGTAACATTTTTTTTTTAAATCCGAATATGATAGACATATGAAAAGTCCGGCACGTTTTTCTTTTAATAATTAAATCAAAACAATTTCTACCAGGTGTCAACTTACTTTCCCCAAAACTTTTCAATTTTTTACCGTTAAAAAATAAAAATATTAGTTTGTGGGGTTTATTCTGTAGTTTCCGGATCAGAAATCAGATATTTTATTGTGCCATAAGAGTTACAAGGTTCCACGGAGTACGATGTATGTAAAAGCTTTAAAAAATATTACATTTTGTTGTATCTATACTGAATACCTAGTACGGGGTGTTCTTTATTAAAATTCATACTTGTTGCAGTATACATTAAGGGGCCCGAAATCGATTCTTGTGTTTTGAAAAGCCGCCGTTTTTCAAAAAAAAATCATTTTTTTGCACATTCCTTTGATCAATTTATAGATTATATATTTCTAAAACTAGATAAGTTTGTTTTTTCCTTTTGGATAATCCAGGCCAAACCTATAGTGATCACCGCAAAACCATTTTTTTTTAGTGGAGCAACCGGACATCGGCTACAGAGGCTTTAAAAATATTTTTCGTTTTTTCAAAAAACATTTTTTTGCATATTTCTTTGATCAATTTAATAGATTATATATTTCTAAAACTAGATCCGTTTGGTTTGTTCATTTTAGATAATCCAGGCCAAACATATAGTGATCACCGCAAAACCTTTTTTTTTTAGAGGAGCACCCGGACATCGGCTACAGAGGCTTTAAAAATATGTTTTCCTTACAAATTAAATATGTAAAATACTGACAAAATATATATATAGAATTTAAGTACAAAATTTTAAATTAATTAATTTAAAGGGCTTTTAAAAAGTATCTTGAAAATGTTTTTTTCGGTCTTCTAACTGAATATTACCACTTATGTGATAATAAAAATCTGATTACCGATTCGAAAACTATGCAGGGTGTTTCTAAAAAATGCGAAAAAATTTGGATGGTAATTACTTGTTTAAAATAAAGGGTAGTTTGCTTTATAAACATGGGGACAAAAATCGAGCATTAGGGGCACATCGCGAATGATATTTTTTTTTAAGCAAAAAGAAAATGATATATTAAATATAACAACTCCCTTAATAGGTGACAGCAGATTTTTGTATAAAATAAATTTTCCCGTCGATAAAAAATAAAAACATTACTTTTTGATGTTTTTGTGCCGCAATATCTCCCTAATTTTTAAGACTTAAAGACTTTTAGCCCCCATGTTTATAAAGCTCCCCTTTAAACGAATCACCTTCTAAAATGATTTGCATTTGTTTATAAACACCCTGTAGAATTAGCTAACCTAACAACCTGATATATTTATTTATTTTGTATGGAAAAAAAATAAAACGTTAAAGGAAATAAATTTATAATTTGAAACCAGCTACATAATTTAGTTAGGATTCCAAAAGCTGAAAAGGAATGGTTCTTAATTAAAAATTAAACGATAAGGTGACCTCTAAAATCTGAAACGCCTGTTTTAAAAGATAATTAAGTTAACTACAGAAAAAAATTTAAATGCTAAATTGCTATTTCCATTGTAAATGCAGTTAGGATCATATAGCACTAATTTTGTAAAACCATCATATTGGTTTAACTTGACAATTTTGACACTTGTGAAACTAAGCATAAAGCAGCCGAGTATTTCTGAATGCGCATCATGTAATGTGTTCTGTTGTTGAAACATACTTAAATGAAAAAACAAATATTAAAAACGCAGGATACTGCACCCTGAAGTAATTAGTGCCTTAGGATTAGTTATGTTTTAACGTAAAATATTCATATTGTGTGTTTTGATATACAGTGGGGTTTATTAAGTGTGCAACAAATGGGAGCCTTTTCATTTAGAACTTTTCAGAAACATTTTATTCTCTATAAAAGTTAGTGCATAGCCTTAAACTATATTTGCAGTAGCTAGTTTTATTAATAGTTTAATGGTACTGCCTACGAGCTAAGTGCCTCTATTTTAAAAATATAATTAATTATGAATTACCTCTTCTACACTCTTAGAGCAATTTGAAACAAAACTTTTGGTACATTAAATAAACAACTTTCATATGCACATTTTTATTTATCGTACATTTGCCTTATTTATAGGCATATTAGTACATTTCCAGGGTCCAATTAAATATCCTTGCAACAAGCCCAAAGTTAGTAGTTACATAAAAAATATAAATCCAGTTTGTTTTTACAAATTTGCTACCATCTAAATAATTTTGTATAAAAGAAAGTTAGTTGAAACTGCTTTAAAGGAATGTTAATTTAAAATAATAATAAAAATATTATACAGGGTTAATTTAAAATTTACCACAAAAAGTAAAAAATTGAATATAATGAAATCTTGGTACATAGGCATAC
Source organism: Listronotus bonariensis (assembly GCA_014170235.1). Taxonomy (NCBI): domain Eukaryota; kingdom Metazoa; phylum Arthropoda; class Insecta; order Coleoptera; family Curculionidae; genus Listronotus; species Listronotus bonariensis. Next base: position 18,528 of record JACEGR010002201.1, on the reverse strand, counting down.
CTTTTTTCTTAATAACTTTGTTATTTAACATTTTGTTGTATTTATAAAAAAAAGGGTACTTTACTTCAGTTTTTTTTACCTACTCTGTATATCCTTTTGCTTTCATTAAAACTAACTACTGCAAACCCAGTTTAAGACTGCACCAAATCTTATGAATTCTTTTTTTTTTTTTTTTGACAAATTGCCAATAATAAAGTTTTCCATTTGTTGCACACTTAATGGACCACACTGTATTGATAATTTTATCAAGCATTACAAGCAACTACAGGATTTTGGTTTACCCTTGGTAAAGATTTTTGTCTGTAATGACAATAACGTGTTTATTTTCCGATATTTGCTAAAGTATGAAGAACTCGTAAAATGAAGAGGCAGCAAAGCAACGTTTTTAAATTACTTGTTTAGAAATTATATTTTATTTGATAAAGCTGAAGTATTAACTGCTATCACTTGAAAATGATTGGAGAAACAGAAACGTCGTGTAGCAGTTAAAAATAAAAGACAATGGAAGTCCAAGAATGTAGTATTATTGATAGGTCATTATGTTAGATACAGTCTTTAATTATTATTATTTATTTTTTGACTGGATCAATTTTAAAAATTTAACCTTCGGGAAATAAAATTAATTCGTAAGTACTATATTTAATAGTAATATTGACAGATAATAAATTTTAAGATGGCTGCTCGGCTCCATTTAAGAAAATACAATTAAATAGGATGAATGGGGTCTTGTAACACATTATTTTAATGCTTCTGACGAGTGCTTTATGAATGTCAAATATAAAGTCAATACCTTTACCTACTACAAAACAGTCATGGATGTAAGCTTAGGCCCGTGAGGTCCGGGCCTAGGGCGGCAGAATTTGAGGGGTTGAAATTTTTTTGAAATTCCAATAGGTTTCAGACGAAAAAATTGATTAACATTACAAATAAATGTTTTTATTTATCAGTCTAAAGTTTGTCACTTATTTATCTGTACTGTTCAGTAGACTCCCACCGAAACTGATTTTCCGGCCGAAACCGCAACTCACGTGTTCAAGTATAAAATATCTTAAAATATTGAAATTTGGGGCTTTTTTCCTATTATTCTGCATTAATTAGGGATATGAAATGAAAACACTATAATTATATTAGTTTAAATCATTTCTTAAAAAACAATTATTTTTTTATAATTTATTCAATTTCCCAACATGGCCGCTAGGGTTCGCCAGAGCGTTGCCGCGAGAAAAAAAAAGTTAGACGAGAGCGTACGACAACTTCCGAAATAACTGGCCGAAACTGAAACTGCCGCCCAAACTTGATTTTTTGGCCGGCTGGACACTAGTTTTCAGTAAATTCATTTAAAACTTAAACTTTAATGAAATAAAGCTACATTTAAACAATAAATATACTGGACAGACAAAGAAAATAAACTAATTTCGTCAAAAAGGGCGGCACATTAAATCGGGCTTAGGATGGCCAAGCCTAATCCGCCACTGCTACAAAATGGTAGTACTTTAAAAATTACCTAAAAATATGATTGGCAGTTGGGTGACCATATTTTTGAAACTAATGAAGTTCGATATAATTAATGTGGTATTTTCCTAAAGCTCTTTTAAAAATGTTTTTATGGGTAATTATATACAGGGTAATACTAAAAGAATAACGTTTTTAGAATAAAACACCATATTATCACCAATATTGCAGTACCTAAGGTACTACCATTTTATAGTAGGCGAAGATATTGATTTTATGTTCTAGGGTTATAAAGTTATACTCAGGAGCTTTGAAATAATAGACCTATTCTTTCCAATTTGATCAAGTGACCAAAACTGATAATTATCATTATTTTGAAACTTATGTAGCTAACTTCATTCGGTAGGTTTATTAATAGTTTAAATGGCATCAGTCACGTGATTAAATCATTAGGATTACTTACTGGGCAACGAACTGATAAAAGTGAAACTGATCATGTCTTGAAAGAATAGCACTAATGTGTCACAAGATTCCTTTTCATGTTCTTTTCGGAAGATAGCGCCCAGCATCTATCTTATAATTTTATTTTTCAATTTTACTCTAAAATATAGTATTTACATACCAATTTTATTTCCAGAAGTTTATATTTTTTAAATTGGTCCGTTCAAAAAATTAAAGGTAGAGGCCATGCACTGTATATCACTATGGAATTTGTGAGGTAAAATAAAGGCTGTTAAGTAAAATACATATACAGACACATTTTTTTATTCAAAATTTATTTTTCACATGGAGGATTGAAATCCTATGTGCATAAAGTATTTTGCTCAGATTTACTACTATATTTTAAATTCAAAGTAATTTTTTCCATTTTTATCAGTCTAGACCATTAAATAATCTTTTACTTTACCCATTCTAGATAACTTTGACGTATTATCTAATGTCTTCACGCAATCTCTGGCCCCGGCTCCCACTACTGGAGGCTATGAAGTGGAACTCCGTAACGTACCACCCAAGACAGAACACCAGGAAGGTACTGCAACACAAAACTTACTTCCTCCAAATCCATTACTTAATATCAATGAACTCTTTCAAAAACTGGTCGCCTCTGGTTTCGTTAAGACTCAAGATACCACTAAGAGTGAACCTGAAGATCAGGGTGGAGTTAACCCTGTAGTTAGTACAAGTGTCAGTTTGCCTGTTCAGACTCCTATTAGCAACGGGAAAGGTAAGTTTTAGTTATTGGTTTAAATATGTACATATTTTCATTGGACTGATAAAAGTCTATTTCTTAATTATCTCGAAATAATTGTTATAAATGATGAAAAAAAATCCTGTGAAAGCCACATCCCTTAATATTAAGAGGTGCCGCATGAAAAATTTTAATTTCCCATATAATTAACATGGGAAAGCTTGTTTTTTTGAGTTTAGAATTCTATAACTCTTTAATGGTTCATCAAAAGGCTGGAGCAAATAATTTTCTTGTAATAAATTAAACGCTTTAAAAATGGTCTCTTATAATTTTTGATAAACCGACGCGTTATCAATACAAAATACATATAATTCATATTTTATCTTTTTTTTCAATTAACTATCAAGTTTATCAAAAACTGTTGTCACTGTTATAGGTCCACAATCCTATCAAAAAACCTCAGGACATCACTCCAGTTCCTCCGAAGCCTCAGAAACGAACCCTGGCAGAAGTCCTTCGTCCCGTTACTTTTGCGCGTCCAGAAACGTTGAAAATTCGGCAAGCTCCTCTTTATTCTTTCCTTTACTCTGGAATGCAGTGTTCCAGCTGTGGAATGAGATTTCCTCCAGAGTCGAGCATGCTGTACAGCCAGCATTTGATTGGCATTTCCGGCAGAACCGAAAGGGCAAAAAGAATGCCAGAGTTGCCAATAGCAGGAGATGGTATTATTCGTTGGCTGATTGGAAAAATTATGAGGAAATTGAGGATTTGGAGGAGAGAGGTTGGTATTAGCTTTTTATGTTAAGTAAAAATGCAAACGTATAAGGGAGTTTTTAAAAATTAAAATATGTTTTGCATAAAATTTGTCTTTCTACAAGTTTACTTGCAGCTAACCGGCGAGTTTGGTAAATCAGGAGTGTTTTTTTAAAAGGGAATATATTTAATTTTTATTTTTGTTTTAAATTTCTTGTGGAACCTCTATATTTGTATTGAAATGCACAAATTCTTTACCTTTAACCGCATTATTAGTTTCATTTGTCTTTCATATACCATTTTGTGTCAGAATAAGGCGAATATTTTGTGTATTTTAATATGAATAACAGGATTTAACAAGAAATTGTAAACAAATATAAAAATGAATATATCCCCTTTTGAAAAGACACTCCTCAAATATTATAGGGATTTTTAAGCTGCCAACCTTAAAAATGTTAACACTACATATTTAACTTAAAGAAAGTAAAAAATATAACAGAACAAAGCTGTAAAATTTATGTTTGCGTTCTGTTTATACCTAAGGATTATGTAAATTAAAAAAAAAAACAAGTTTCAAATTAATTTCTATAAGTTGGAAGTTATCCAAACCAATTGCAGTAAGAAAATATTTATACAATGCATGTTTTTAAACCATACTTTTTTTTATAATGCGGGTATTTTAAATTAAATAAATGTTTGCCTTTTTAAATGTGTTATTTTTCTCTATTTTCCAGAGAAAAATTACTTCGACCAACAGCAGCAACAGGCGGAGGTCGCAGAAGAGGGTGAGGAAGAGTTGGAAATTCCTAGTGTTCCTGCTGATCCTGGTAGCACTGACGAAAAGTGTTATGTTTGCAGGTAAACATTTTTAACATTATATTTTTACACACTATTTTTTACCACTAAAATTAAGTCGGGTGATGGTCTGGTGTGTTAAAACGCTGGGTCGTTGGGCGCACTAAATACCTATTTATAAGTTTGGTCAGAAATTTAGTGGTTAGCCCAACAACAGACGGGCAAAGTGCAAAATGTATCGACGCTGAATGCCACCAAAGGGGGCGCCGATTCACATTTTACCGTGTCCTATGCAACCATAGACATTCGGACCCTACCCAGTTGAAAGGGTTGGATATCTCCCTGAGAGGGGACGTGGTTTTAAGTTGTCGTAAATAGGATTGTGGTCCGGAACCCACGTTAAGCTGTAGGTCCCGTCTGGCTGACATCACCAAGACGTAAAAATCTTGGTGCACCATAAGCCGAGCGGCTTCACGGCGTGGGTTATCCCGGCTCTAATCTTAAGTCTAAGTCTAACTATCAATAAGTAAACCTTAATAAAAACATAGTATATTGTCTCTTTTTTCAGGGATACGTTTGAACAGTTTTTCAACGAGGAAAAAGAAGAATGGCACTTACGAAATGCAATCAAAATGGATGATAAGACTTATCATCCAGTGTGTTATGAAGATTACCAGGTAAATTTATTATTCTCATTACCAATCTTTATGACTTAAAATTTTAAATCAAATATGAATTTAAAAAATAAATATGTGTTTTTGTTTTCTTTTTAGAAATCAATTCTCGATGTAACTCTTGACGACAGCAAAAATATGGACGATAGCATTCAGCCGCAAAACAAACTTATTCCCGGCTTAGAGATCGTTTTGGATGATGATGAGGATGATGATGTGGCGCCGATGAGTCCAAACGATATAGTATCGTTACCTGATGATAGTGATGATTTAAAAGCTCCAGAAGCCAGTCCAGATAGTAAAGAAGGTAAAAAAAATAATTAAAATTTAATATTAAAGTCGTTCTGTAAATACGAGAATTTCAGTGAAATTAATGACAAAAATTACCGCGAAATTTTTGATAAAAGCTTTTATAGGACTTTTTGGTAATTTAGTAACATTATAAAAGACTATCGATAATTCATTTGTGGGCAAATCTCATGAAGTCGGAAAAACGAGGCCGGACTTAAAATATTTCAAATTTTTCCTAAATAATTTATACAGTTCTAAAATTGCTACTTGAAAATGAAAATACAACAAGAGTCACAAATGACTTCTTCAAATAATTATATTTAACTAAAGAAATTGGTAAATAATTATTTAATTAAGTTACAACTAAAATAACAAGTTACACATCTGTAACGAAACCCGAATCCAGCCCAATATTTTAGAATACACAAACAAAAAAAAAACCAATTCGCATCTTTTAAGGTAGCCTAATGCTCGAACAGTCTTCGAGCTCCTTTTTAATAGAGCTAAATAAGGACAGACACTGACCATTTGCTTTTGCTTCCACAAACAAACAGATGAGACGACGGGTGTCTGGTAAAAAGGATTATTAGTTTGAGGGTATTTGTTTTGGTACACGCCAAATGGGACTGCTTTTCCAAAAACCCAAGAAATTAAAACTAAGAAACTAAAAATTGGCGTTTCGGTGGCAAGTCTGCCGTCGTTGTCAAGATAAAAATAAATAAAAATAAAGTTAAAAGTTAATTAATATTTAGGTCAAAAATTTTAAAATTTAAGCGTTAATCTGTGGGATATTCCAAAATCTTTAAATGTTAACGACATTTAAAAATATCTATGCTTAAAACTATAAAACTGCCAATTTGTACCTGAAAAATAAAAACTTTATTTTTAAACATATTTATATATATATTTTTTTTAATAGAACTCCTTGAGGATGATGGTGATGATGACGACGTTATTTTGAACGAAGTCGCACCAATTAAGATCGTCGTCGACGACGACGACGATGACCAACCAATGAATGAACAGAATACCGACAGCCAACCAATCACAGTTAAGAAAGAAAAGAAACCCCTGGAGGACGACGGGTTTGTGGACGTCGATAGTTTTATGGACGTCGGATTAGTCAGCTTGAACAAAGTCGGGCAGATAAAAATAAAGAGCGAGCCGATTGACGATGGTAAGTGTTTTTTTTTACATTTCTTTTATTTATTAGGGTTTTGCATATAAAAATTGCCTAAATACCAGATTATTTAATAAATTTTGTTCTTTAATAGCCAAATCTCGATGTTATGGTTTGAAATACATTGTATTATTCAAAACACTTCACACATTGGCACATCTCAAAAATGTTTGATTTGAGGTAAACGGGTTTTAAAACTATATCTAATCAAAATAGCAACAGGACTGATAATATTTATGTCGTATCACATACATAACAAAAAAAAACTGTCTAGTAGTTACACTAGTCTTGGCGGTAGGTGACTTGACCAAGTAATTTTTTTATTTATGGAGTCCACTCCTCAAGCGAGGATCCGGGAGCTTCTATGGCTGCTTCTTTCCATCAAAATGGTTTTCTTATGGACTAATTTTTTTAAATCTGAGAACAGTCAGAAGTAGGGGGTTAGTTCTAGCACATATGGCGGATGATCAACAATTAGTATTCTGTTTTATTAAAGAAAATGGAATCAATCACTCCCTGCAAAAGTAAAATAGACTATTTTCCTATTTTCACAGCCTGCTTAGCAGAAAAACATTTAAAAAAGAAATAATGGCGGTGCTTGATTTTCTTTAAAAGTATTCTCTTGCCGCCATCTTGAAAGGAAACACTCCGTATGATATATCATTGAAAAAAGAATTTTTAGAGAATACAAATATAAAAAAGTAGAAACTTGCATTTAAAATAAGAAAGGTCATGTTACTTCCTTAAACCGGAAGGGACATTAAGGTTGTAATAGCACAAAAAAGTGTCAATTTGTTCTTTAAATACACTGTAAGATTTTTATTAGTCTCTCTTAAAAACTATTTAAAAAAAATAACACAGTAACATCCTGTGTTACCTGGTATAAGTTTTTCCGTGCTGTACCTTGTAACTAACTAACTAACTACCACGTTGCCAATACAATTTGTTAATTTTCAGATGACCATCAGTCAGCACTGGATACCAGCAGAGTGTCAGATGTTTCAGAAATGACAGAACTGCCTACTCCAGACGTCGAGTTACAGCCAGTTACATCACAACCAGATAGTACCACTTCAGCACATCCACAGCTGATCACATCAATAGACGGAAACGTAGAGTTAGTGTCATTGAGTGCGCCCCCTATAGTACCGACAACTATTTCCGGTGGTTCAAAAATTAAAATAAACATTTCGAAGCCTTTGCCTGTGATAACTCCTAAAGAAAGTAGTGAAAATAGTGATAATAGTCAGATAGAGTTAAAATCTAGTGAAATTGTAATAGAAGAACCTGAAATTCTTAGGTATAAGCCAGCGTTACAAAATGTACCACTGAAAAAGTTGGCTCCGGTTAAAAAGGGCACTGAACTTACGGGTCTTTGCTCTATTATGTGATCTGTATGTATATTTTGACAAATAAGAAATGAATTGTGTATATTTGGATAATTTTGGGGTCAATAGCAGAAGTTTTATGAATAAAGGTGACCAGTTTTAAAAGTGTTCCTAAGTTACATCAGAGTCCAGAAAAATTGTAAAATTTTGTTCAAAATGCTTTGATGTACAAGTTCTTTAGAATGTTAAAAGGCCTATTTTTTATCAATATAAATTTGTTATAATTTATATGATATAAAACAGAAATTTATAAAACTTTTTACTATAAGGACCCCAGTGTTAAAAAAAGGTTGTAAATAGTAAATAATTATGGTGAATTAATGAAAATAATTTGTACATAAGACTTATTTATTATAGAGAAAATTGCACGGTTTTATTACGTTGTTATGACTTTTGTCTACGTTGTTGAAATAAAACGTTTTTTTAAATGTTGTTTTTATTTGATTACATTAAAATATCAGGTAGAATGGCTGGACAAATGTACATGATAATATGTCATTTTGCCCTGTGTATATTCTTGAGGACTCTTTGCTTAACTGGTGTAATAGGTGGACTTTAAAAAAAAGTTAATATCTTGTAATTATTGTCTGGTAGAAAGAATAAAAGAAATAATTCCTGAACTTGTTTTTTTTTCAACCTGTTTTTCCAATTTGTCTTTACTGTCCGTATGTACACATTCGAGAATTTTACGGAAATTTGTGGCGAAAATAAGTAAATAAAAACTATACAGGGTTATTTTTAAGTGGACATTTTTCTTTTAATACTGTATACAAGCAAGAAAATAAGATAAAATAATTTCCGATATTGCTTTGTTACCAAGATACAGGATGTTAAAGTTAAGAAAAAAATGCCGTTTTTGTCATAACTTTTCTACCACTCCAAATTATATTACAAAATTTGGTACACTTTTTTGAACATTACATTTTTTGCTGTAAAAGATTTTAAAAATATTTTACCAGTGGCGTTCAAACAAAATTTGTATTAATTTTTTTTTCAAAAAAAAAAAAGAATAGACTGCTACTGCTTTTTTGAATTAATATTATTTTGGAAATAACTATTTACTTTGGAGTTAATTTGGTCTCCTTATTTTTTCGTATGACGAACAATTTTCGTTAAAAAAAGAAAAGCCATTTTAATGCATGACAAAATTGCTAAAATTCTGATATGGTGTTTTTATGTAAAATTCGTTTTTGACTTTTATTAAAAATTATTACTACTGTTTTTTTATTAAGTTTAAATTAAATTGTAGTTCTGCATTGGGACTACTTTTTTCTTGTTATATATACCTAAATGATTTAGGTTCAGTTAAAATTAATGGCGAATTTACAATATTTGCAGATGATACTACAATTATGTGGCATAATAAAAATGTAAATGATTTAAACAAAAATATCGAAAAAGATATTTTAATAATTAAACAATGGTGTGACTCAAATTTACTTTCTTTAAACATAAATAAAACAAATATATTGACATTTAGGTGTAACCTTAATAATATCACTTTAAATAATGAAATTATTAATAATTCTTCATTTTCTTAGTATACACTACTGAAAACTAGTTATTTAACATTAATTGAATCAATAATAAGATATGGCATTTGTTTCTGGGAAAACTAGTCAAAATCTGTTAAGCTCAGTTTTTATTTTGCAAAAAGAACTATTTGCAAAATCAAATCTAGGGAATCTTGCAATCAATTATTTATTAAACTTAAGATATTGACACTGGACACTGACATCTATTTTTATATTGGAAACTGTTTGTTTAATGTATAAAAAAATTGGAGTAATTATAATGAACCCTCTATATAGTTTTAGAAATAACTCCTGCATTGATCTACTTATACCACATTCAAATATGATTAAAAAATCTATAATTTATGAATCAAAAAAGATATTTAATCATTTACCAAATTCTATAAAAAATATTAAAAACATAAAGAAATTTAAAAAATAAGGTAAAACACTTTTACTTAAAACAGCATATTACAATTTAAATGAATTTTTCGAGGATACATTTCCATAAAAGGTATTTCTTTTTACTATTATATATTTGTGTGTGTATCTGTCCATGTTGTATATGTATATATAATTTATTGTTTTGCTTTGTCTACAAAAATATCTAAATATTTTTCATGACAATAAAGCTTATTATTATTATTATTAACAAGAATCAAAATTAACTTCGAAGTAAATGATTATTCCAAAGATAAAGTTGATTCTACGAAAAAGAGTAGAGTACTATTTTTTTCTTTAAAAAATTCAGTACAAAACTTGTTCCAACGCTAATGGTATTTTTTTATAACTTTTACAGCAGAAAATATAATGTAATGGTCAAAAGAAGTGTACTAAATTTTGTGATAATATCTGGAGTAGTAGGAACGTCATGACAAAAACGGCATTTTTTCTTAACTTTAACATCCTGTATTTTGGAAACAAAGCATTTTCGGACATAATTTTATCTGCAAAATTTTCTTATTTTCTTGCATTCTATACAGTGTTAAAAGGAAACTATTAACTTAAAAATAACTGTGCACATACAGGGGTTCACTCTCCTAGGTCCATAGTATTATCGTTAATGTGCAATAAATTATTATTATTTGGAATTATATTGTTGGCTAGTGTGTCTGACCACTCGTGGTTTTCAGCACCGCTTGACAGATTTCTCATTATCCATTCAGGGCCGTATTAACTGTTTGAGGCGCCCTAGGCTAGAATTCCCGTAGCGCCTATTTTTCCACAAAAAAATTTAAAAGAGAAAAAAAAGGTCCTTCCCTTCTTTTTGCGTCTATTTCATTCCAAAGCACCTTATTCACAGAGAAATTAGTCACCAAAAATCTCCACCCGACCTAAACTTTTTTAAAAACTCCCCTGTCTGGCGCCTACTTTAGTGTGTCTAGTTGCCAATTTTGGATATAACATATGCGTACTACTACTTAAATGAAACACCATGTATATCATTTAAGATTGGATGAAGATATGGGTAAATAAATGAACATCGGAAAAATTTCTAAATTGTTTCTTTTTGAAGACTTGCTCTCCTAAAGTCATTAAGAAATGTTGATTTGGATAAAATCTTATTATTGACAGTACCGGTTAATATACCAGGTGTTTCAAAAACAGAATTTTTATTATTAAGTATGTTTTTTTTATGGAACACCCTTTATATTTTAACAAATTTTGACTCTGTATTATATTCTACATCAAAAATGTATAACACACTATACGTCAATTTTTGCTGGTTTTTGAGATATCAACAGTATGCTAATTAGTTGCATCAAGCTTGGGTGTCATTGCCCGTTTTTGGAAACTAAATGCAGAAAAGTAAAATTTAGCCTGCACTCAATAGATTTTTATTACAATACCATGTAGCACTAGCATAGCGGCGGAGGGGGGATCAACCCAGTCCCTCAAAAGGTTTTTTTTTAATAGGAAAAAAGGTATTTTTTTTGTATTTGTGGTTAGACATAAAGTAATTGAAGATATGTTCTGTAGTTTGGCGGATTCATTTAATAGATGGTATTTATTTGGGTACACGCCAAAATAAAATTAAAAGTACTAAAAAACCAAAAAAAAAATTTAAACAAGTAAACAGATAATTAAAAATCGACGTTTGTCAAGACAAATGGAATAAAACTAATAAAAATAAAAACTTACTATTATTTAGGCTTTAAATATAATATATAGAATATCCCAGAAAAACAGAAAAATTGTGAATTTTAAAGCCTAAATAATAGTAAGTTTTTATTTTTATTAGTTTTATTCCATTTGTCTTGACAACGGTGGCAGATTTGCCACCGAAACGTCGATTTTTAATTATCTGTTTATACCATCTATTAGACATAAAGTAGTGAGAAAGGACCCCCTTTTGAGGTGAGGACCTTTTTTTTGCTCTCGAAAATTTTTTCCACAAAAAAAAGTGTTTTAGTGAAATGGTATGGGCTCCGACTTTACTTTCCGCCCCGGGCCCCAACACCTCAAGGTACGCCACTGCCATGTAGATTATTATTAATAATGCCTAATTATTGTATTGTGTTTGAAGTAGTATAGTACCTAACTTAGGGGAGAGTGGGCTAAAATGATTCCTTGGGTTAAAATGATCCCTTAAATTTAGAAGTTTTGGCAATACCTCTAATACCATCTAAACACCAATACATGGTAACGATCCCCCGCTGGCCATCTTTTAATAGGGAACTTTACAGAAGTTATTTTAGTTCAGAGCAAATAGACAGCAAGTCAATGTTTGTTTTTTTCGTGTTTGATGTAAAGTAACTTTTACGTGTTTATTCGGCCATGTATTGTTTATTGAAAGTTTACTTTCAAACTTTTTGTTAGGCTCATATAACTGTATACTAATATAAAATAATTTGATTAATTAGGGTTATGCTTAAAAAATAATTAGTAATAAATAATTTCATGCCCGAGTTATGGCTTGTCTAATAGATTCGTTGACACCAGGTATGTGTGTATCTTAAGTAAAGCAGGAGGCAGTTTATTAACATGGGACTTTAAGACCCAAAGGTTTAAATGGAAGGATTAACCTCTGCCAAAAAGGTTTTTTCGACTAAATCTTTAGGAGAATAGTGGGTATAAATCAAATAAAATATAACATCAAGAATTGTATATTTAATACCTAACATACACCTATGTAAATTACATAAAATCCTAACTACTTTCAGTCTCTTTACAAACATACACAGCTATTTAGCTATTATCCGCCTACCACTTTGCCCGTTTGCCCCAATCTTTCGGAGTCCAATGCAAAGCCTTTGAATCAATTCTAATTTTTCTACTCTCCATGGCGTTATAATGCTGCTGAATTATTTCTTTACTTAATGTAATAATATACTGACCCTTGTAGTAGTTTATTAAGTTAAGGTTTTGTAGTGTTGAGATCACATCTTCTTTTTTAATACTGGTTAATTCACATATTTCACTAAAACAAAAAAAAGGTATATTAGGCTTTTACTTTCAGTAGTTTGATATTTTGTTATAGTATAGAAGATAGCAACGTTTTTAAAAAATAATTTTAGGTCAGCTGATTTTTTGATATGCCTTCCTCTTCTAGATAGACCCTAGGCTGTCTGGCTGGCGGTAATGGTTGTGTTATTGGTTCGCATCCTACCTGTACAGGTAATAATTCAAGGTTTTGAAAACATTTTAAGAAACCTAATTTTCAATTTCTTGTCTTTAGATAGGTTTACAAAACATATTTTTTTATTTACAGACACTTTTATCATTTCTAATTATACAGTCGTCCCCTAACTTCTGAACCGTTCGGTTTAATTTGACAAAACTTGGAACGATAATAACTGCACATATCATTGACATATCAGTGACAGCTCTAAATGTCAAGGTTACAGCTGGGCGCGAACGCAACTGCTACCGCCAGCCAGATAGCCGAGGATCTACACGAAACAACAGGGAGAATAACATATCAAAAAAACAGCCAACCTAAAATTCTTGTTTTTCCCGACGTTGCTACCTCCCGGACTGAATTTTTATAAAATACCTATAACCTACTTAATAGTTATTTGAGGTTTTTCATTTTCTCCTACAGGCTTAATGGACAGTAATATTTCCAAAATGGTTTGGGCCCAATAACTTCGATAGGACAGCAAACCCAAATCAGATAGAGGTTTTTCAGGAGACCCTGTTTTTCCTTCAAATTTGGACAGTTCATAACCTAAAATTTAAAAAATATATTTGATATAATAAACAACAATTTGTTTGTCTGAGTTCCCTTTAATTAATTAAATATACCTGTAAATTTTTTTTTTAATATTACGTTCTTTAGATACCCTCGCGCCGAAAAAACCTAAGACATTAAAGTCCATATAGAGAAGTGTCTTCTAGTCTATAAGAAACCATATAGGCAATTTAAATTAAAGAGCACAGCGTTGCAATTTGGTCAACTAGCTGATAAATTCAAAATGGCAAAAAATATTTACATAAATTGCCGGATTAGACATTAAATTTCACAAAAAATATTAGGCATCACTGTCAACCTAATTAACACAAAGTAGGAATATCACACAGCGTTCCAAATAATTTTATATAAAGCCACGAAAAGTAGTTTATTGCCTATTTAGACTGAAACTGAGTCAGGTGATAGCCTGGTGTGTTAAAGCTCTGGGTCGTTGGACGCACAACCGACGTGAGGTGGGTTCGAATCCTGCTGCGGTCAAATTCAGTTTATTAAGTTAGGCGGTTAAAAACCGTTCAAACTTGTTATCTAGTTTAGATTGTCATATAAGTTTTTAAACGTGTTCACTGATTCCGCACAAACACAACTATTTGGTAAATTGTTCCACCTTCTTACTATGCGATTCGATAAAAAGTGCTGCCGACACAGTTTCTGGAAACGTTCTTGTTTTAGCTTAAACATATGTCCTCTTAATCTCATATTTCTATTTAACTGAAAAAAGTTTACATTGACAGAATAGTGCCCGTGTAAGATTTTATATGTCTCTATAAGGTCTCCCCGAGTTCGACGTTCTGACAAAGTTGTTAAGTTTAAAACTTTTAATCTATCACTATAAGATAAGTCGCGGAGACTTGGACATAACTTGGTGATTCTTCGTTGAGTTTGTTCCAGGGCATGTATATCTTTGACAAAATATGGGTTCCACACTGATGCTCCATACTCAAGTATTGGGCGTATATATATCTTATAAATCCTTTCTAAAAATTCCGGTGAGATGTTTTTAAATGCTCTCTGTACCATGTATGAAATGGTGTTGACTTTTTTAATTATCTTTCCTATGTGAAGCTCCCATTTAAGATCATTGGAAATTAGAATGCCTAAATCTTCCTGGGCGGATACAGCTTTTAAAGTGACTCCGCCAATGGTGTAATCTAAACAAGGATTGTTAGCACCCATATGCAATACAGAACACTTTTTTTCATTGAGTTTCAAAGACCAAGTAGCACACCATTCTTCTATTGTTTTTAGGTCATTTACCAGTATTTCATAATTTGTTAATGGGTTATTATATAACTTGGAGTCATCGGCATACATGGAGAGAGTAGAAGTTATTCCCTTTGACAGATCACTAATAAACACATTGAAAAGAATTGGTCCCAAAACGGAACCCTGTGGCACTCCGCTAGTGACTCTGTATGGACGTGAAAGTTCGCCATTTATTCGGACACGACATGTTCTGTCTAATAAAAAGTCTTTAATCCAGCTAAGTAGATTCCCACGTATACCAAAATGTTCCAATTTTTGAAGTAGCTTTTTGTGAGGTACTTGGTCGAAAGCCCGACTAAAATCTAAATATATAATGTCAACTGGTTCCCTCTGATCTTGTAGTTTTGACCAGTCATTAACGCATAGTAAAAGATTGGACACCGTGGATCTACCCCGTAGAAACCCATGTTGGCTCTCAGTTATAACACCGTTGTTAATTAAAAATGTAGTTAATTCTTCAGCAACTAGTTTTTCCATTAATTTGCATGGGATGGATGTTAAGCTTACTTGTCTGTAATTTTTAACATCGAATTTATCACCCTTTTTATAAATAGGAATTACTATGGACTCTTTCCATTCTTGAGGGATTTTGCCTTCATTTAGAGATGTTTGCATAATATTTTGAAGTACATCAGCAATGGAAGATACATTTTTAAGAATTAACGGATGTATATTGTCAGGTCCGGGACTACAATCTGCTTTTAAGTTATTTATGGCTTTAACTATTTTTTCACTGTTGATGGTTATGGATGTAAGTGAATTTTGATTTCTTTCTGTCGGAGTCAAGATAGTAATGCCATCAGTAGGTTCGGTCATATAGGTTCCCTCAAAATAATCCGCAAACAGATTTGCCACTTCCATAGGGTTTCCTGTTATGGTGTCATCCCCGTTTCTAAGTGTGGGAGTAGAAACTTTTGAGCTTAATATGCTTTTAATGTACTTGTAAAAATTTTTTGAGCTTTTACTTTCAATGAGATTTCTTTCATAATTTTCTTTGGCCTTTCTGATTTGGCATGTGACCATATTGCATTTGTCTCTGTAAATTTGATAATCGGCGTTAGAATTTGATCTCTTGTAAATATGCCAGTATTTTCTTTTTCTATTTATTTGTCTTTGGAGCTCGGATGTAAACCACGGTTTACTTCTTGAAGTTTTTATCTGGTATTCCGGAATAAATGAGTTCACACATATACCAATCTCCTTCGAGAATTGGTTCCATAATTCATTAATTTGAGTAGAAGACCACGTCACATTCTGTAAGTGCATATTTATATCCTCATATTTCGCATTTTTATAATTCTTCTTCGTTATTGTTTTTGGAGCTGCTGTGCTACAGGACAATTGCGATGTGGCTATAATAACTAGGTGGTCACTACATCCTACAGGTGGCTCAAAAGATATTTCAGAAATAAGATTAGCATCAGAGGTAAAAACCAGGTCCAGTGTTGATGGTCTGTTATTGTTACGGAATCTAGTAGGTTGTTGTATATGTTGAATAAGGCTCGTTGATAAAAATGTGTTCATGAAAATATGAGCAGCAGATTTATTCTCTGAATAAGAGGGTTTTTTCCAATTTAATCCAGGATAATTAAAATCACCAAAAATAAAAAGATTGTCCATGTTTAAAGCAATCTGTGTTAAAGTGTTCAATAATGGTTCATCATGTTCACTTCTCAAATTTGGGGGTCGATATATACATGCTATATTTAAGTGTAAATCTCTTATTTGAACCTCCAACCAAGTGGATTCAATTGGGTCTAACTTTATCCTATTATTTGTTTTAACGATGGTTGGCATGCCTTCTATTTCCTTTTTACGTAAATACAGGTTCCACCCCCTCTTCCTAGCGCCCTATCACTTCTAAAAAGGTTAAAATCAGGAATATTTACCAAGCTGTCTGGGACTAATGAAGATAGCCAGGATTCCGAAACCAGTATCACTGTAGGTTTAACAGTGTGTATCATCAGCAGTAACTCGTTGAATTTTGATACCAGTGAGGCTAAGTTTGTATAAAGAAACTTTATTTCTATCACTGCTTGAGTTGTATTTGCTTGTTTTTTTGGAGAACTGAAGTGGGTAGATCGGCGGGCTGAAAGTGTTGGTGCCGGTATCACTGAGTTTAGGCTAAAAAATTATGAGAACTTGAATAATTTATGTGCTGTCTGTATCTATTTACTCTGTTGATAAATACTGGGCATTTTGGATCACGTGCCGAGTGACCCCTTATAGCTAAGCCAACCTTTTTGCAGTTTGGACAGTCTAAGGCGGGCCCTTTACAATGTTGACCTTCGTGATCTTCTCCACATTTATGGCAACAATTTGGGTTTTTGCAATATTTGGCCACATGGCCAAAGTTACAACATTTGAAACACATTGCTACATTGTTGTATTCCTGGCAATATACTGTTGTTAGGTCAAAACCAATTTTCTCCCTTTTAATGAACCATTTAAATATTTGTGGTTTGACTTGCAATATCCAGTTTTCTTTTCGAGGATTTCGGCAAGTTTTCTTTGTGATTACCTTCATGTCTTTAGCAACGTCATTCCCAAATGTATCTTTAAGTTCTGAGTTCTCCCATAATAATTCACTAATAAATTCTTCTGATGAACATCCCTTCATGAGGCCGGTTATCATTAGCATTGGATCCGTGTTCTGTATTTCTTTCACTATAAAGTCATCTTTACCATTTATACAGTTTTTCAGCTTTTCTTGCTGCTGCTCATTATGGCACTCTAGCAGAACACCGCCGCTGTTTAAGTGCACCACTCTTTTAAATTTCTCCGTTCCTTGTTGGTTTCCAATCTGCTTTTTTATTTCCTGCATAACCTTTTTCGAATCATTTTGATTTGCTAATCTAATAATGCTCTCATGTTTTTGTGTCTGGGGTGGAGTTTTCCACTCAGTATTGTTTTGTTCCACGTTTTTTGCTTTCTTTGCTATTTCACTGTATGTTCTCTGACTTGGCATTTTTGCTGGTACATTAGCAAAATTATTTCTTTGGCTATTCTTCGAACCAATATGATTTGTATTCTCCTTTTGTACTTCTGCTATCCTTTTTGTAAGTAGAGTTAACATTTTATGAATAACAAATGTAGAGCGCCTTATAATTTTTCCATCCTGTCTCGGTACATAATCGCATTCAGAGTATTCATTAATGGTTTCCAGAGCATTTATTGTCGACTCCAGCATCATAGCTACTGGATATTCATAATTTTCTTCCTCGTCTTCAAAGTCACAAATTAAATTCCTATCGTCATCCAGACATGCAAGGACTTCATTATCTAACGTTTCCGAATTTCTAGGTATTTTCTGACGTTCTATCAGGCCTGGGCTAGACTCAGATCTAGGGCGTTTTGTAACTGATGTTCTTTCAGACTCTAACTTTTCATTTTGTTGTGCTGAACTATCTGACTGTTTTGGTGGTGTTCTATTTATAGACTGTCTTGGTTTAAAGATTAAATCCTCCTGCTTATTTAATTCAACATTGTTTATTACCGGACAAAACTTTTGAGATGACCCCTGTAAATCCACCTTCACATCTGATGTTTTTATCGCCTTCCTTTTCTTATCAAGGTACGTTCTTATCTCGGTACTTTTTTGGTTTCGTCGCAGCCGAAAACCTTTACAATTTCCTGCCTTGACATTGATCCTAATGAGAAATGCCTTTTAAACCCCGGATTTTTCAGAGTTTTTTCGAGACCATCACTTTCACTTGCCATTTAGATACCTAACACGTCAACTGTGAAAAATAATAATTTAAGTCGCTAAGTTAATTCGCCGAAAACACACGATATTACGGAGTAAATAAAATGCCGTCCGTAGTACGCGACGTC